>JAFIDM010133430.1:0-19642 GCA_023159025.1 Thereuonema tuberculata | reverse complement strand
GCGCCACATAGTAATCTGGTAGCAAAAACTAGAACTAAAATATTACAACGCCACATAGTAATCAGGTAGCAAAAACTAGAACTAAAATATTTTTGTGCATAATGCTCTTCCGCATTCTCTCCTTAGAAAAATACGAAATTTAAGATGAGTATTCTTTGTCAAAATTGAAACGATACATATTAGTCGAATTTTCACTATTCAGATTCTAATAGGTGTAAACTATGGGAGGCAACCTTTTTTGAAGTGTTTCTCATTTCCAAAACCGCTTGAGGTGGAAACACGATAGTTGTCATGAGTATTCTTTGACAAACTTGAAAAGATGTTTTCTCGATATCGAGCCCGAAGAGGTGTAAACGAGGCTGGGTGGTAAGGGGTTGGATAAATATTGTTGAATGAATGTTCTAAGGGGTTTTTCGGATTACACAATAAGAATATAACATTAACACGTACTGATCACGAGAGTGTTTACAAAGTGGGCAAGGTTTGATGTCGTAGGCTTGTGGAGAGAAGGTGAAAGAGGATGGGGAAATCTTATATACTCCGATCTCGATATTAACATAATATTACTTATCACGTGATTTTTGTACGAACTGGGAAAGTTTCGAAGTAATCTCACAATTTCAATTTGTTCCTTATTCACATCAGGTCATCTGTTTTTTGTAACCAGTACGAAAAAAGTGTCTCTCAGCTCGTTAATTATAAGGGGGACAATCAAGGACAATTATTGGTCCTGATATTAGCTGGTTCCTAAACAATAGGTGAAAATAAGTGAATTACATGAATAATGATTTGGTCTTTGAGAAATCTAAGACATAAAAAAAAATGCAGATAAATTCGATGTAATTTTGGAATAGTAATTGAAATAGTTCCAAGTAAAATATGAAAAGGTTGGAAAAATAATAGAATGACGATAAGTAGAAAGACAGAAACGAAAGAATATGTTTTTTAAATCACAAAAGAGCGTGTGGAAACTACGTTAAGAAAATATCATGATCCTTGTAAAGTTTGTTATCTATCAGTCTATTTAAAAGCCACAATTGTGTATTGAAAAAGGTTTAAGAAGTCAAAATACCTTGTCTTTATTTTTAAGCGAAAGCTTATATACAATTTCATCATCACAATACCAATATCTGCAGTAATTTATATTTGAAAATAAGAATTATCAAAATATTTTACAATTTTAAAGAGGTTTTTTTTTTTTTTATTAATGTAATTGTGACGTGTTATAGTTGCCAACTTACATTCATATTGATATATTGGATATTAACTTACCATTCAAAATTGTCAATAATTTTTAACTTTTACACTATGTGCAGTGTCCTCGCGGAAGAAATGAGATTGAATGAAATGTTAATGTTCGCTATTATTGAAATAATTTAAAAATATACCTTCTCTTCGGTTTTTGTTGCTTGTGTTATCATCTTCTTTTTGAATAGAGGATCCATCGGCTACAATGCTGAAAACTAAAAGAAAAAAGAATGTCACAAAAATATAAATGTACTTTTGCAATTCAAAATAGTTTATAAAAAATTTCCATTATTTCCTTTTATTGTGTAATGTAATTTTAATTCTGAGCTGCTAGATTGTGTTAAATTTTTGACAGAACATGAACATCGACTTTTTCTTTCTTTCAGTATTTTTACATCATTCAGTTTATCATTCTTATTCGTCAAAATCTACAAATTAGCTTTTTTGTTTTTGCAATTTCCTGCAATTAAAATATTTTTATTAACATTTTTTCTACATTCAATTTTCTTTCATTTGAATTCATTACATGTCTTTATTTCCCAAATTCCATTCAAATTCTTTCATTAAGAAAAAAACCAACAATGGATGAGACCAAATTATTCACAAGTGACATCCTAGAACAGCTGCTTACGCTCGTTTGCGATCATCAGCCAGGATCATCAGCCAGGAAAAGCCACAGTATATAACAAGGTCTCCGTACTCAGGCTAGTATGAACAATACATCAGAAGTGCAGTGATGCCTCAAAGGAAAAAATGCTCAATGAAATTCTCACCAATGAAAAAAACCAGGGAGAAAAATCCATGTGCCAGCGAGAGCGGCCTCAATGAATTTTTTTAAAGCATAAGAAATCAAACTTTAGAACATTAGAAGGGGTAGAATGATAAGAGAAAACCTTGCTTTTTTTTAACATTTTATTGTGATTTCTTTCTGTGCAACATGCATTGTACTTACGAAGCGATCAAAAATTACAAAGCTTTTACAAAATTACAAAAATATACTTTTAATTCTAATAATATTATAGTTGTTCCTTATTATAGAAATAATTCTGAAATTCTTACAAAAATATTAAACAAACATAATTTTCATGTAGTTTTAAAGCATATTAATAAGATAATGAATATATTGTCTCCTTTAAAGGATAAAATTGATAACTAGCAAAAATCAGGAGTGGTATATACAATTTCTTGTAAAACTTGTAATAAATTTGATATTAATCAAAAGTTATTTTCAAAGATTGAAACAGCAAAAGAATATTTTTACAACTGAGCAATTGCTGAGTATTTAGAAAACTTTCCTAACCATGTTATTGATTGGAATAATGTTTGTAGTCTTGCTTCTTCAAACAGTAAATGTAAATTACACTAGCCTACGAAAAAAAAAAAAATTTCTCCGGCAAAAGGTTGAAGAGCTGATTTACCCTAATTTAGGTGTGCTGAGTTCAAATATGTAAACCGTTTTTGCCTATCACGTACAGTTTTTTTGCTATTTGAAATCCAAATTTTACACATTGCTGTAATTTCGATAGAAAACACCAAAATAGAGAATATATATAATTTTAATGGGACATGATCAAATTGTAACGAATATACAAAAAAAGTAACATGTTCATTGCTAGAATGTATGAATCTCACTTCAAGAACACTAGTGTTTGCTGCACTTTGATGTGAATGAACGCTGTGTTGATTTGCGTTTGGGTTCCTCAGTAGTGACTGAGGTACCGAAAGCAGGGACTACTTCTATCAAAACTCTTCACGTACTGCTTCATAATTCCCAATTTAATATGTAAAGGGGGCAATAACACACTTTGAGGATCAATTAATGGACGATTTACAATGTTTTTCTTCAGACACGAACTGTTTCCTCTTGGGCCATTCAGACACTAACCAAGTGACGATCCCTGACCCGAGAGTCCCACTCACACAGAAAACACGGAACTTTGTATATCCTCCTTGCTGCCCTAATACGATACCGCACACTTTTAAATCACAGCACAGTAACCATCTGTGTTCATTGTAGTTCAGTTTCTGCAACACCATAGATAAATTGTGAAGAGATGTTGAATGGGCGATGGCACTGAAGCAAGTTTATTTCCATTGTGCAGAAGAACACCTTTGAGACTTCTTTCAATAAATAGACGCCAGTCCTTTGCTTGGTAAATAGTTCCAAGACGACGAATTAAGCCAGGATATCACAGCAAAACACAAGTTCGTCTTCGTGAACAAAAAACTGCCGGAATTCTTCCTCCCGATTTCTGTAACAATATGAATTTGTCCCAGGAAGTAAAAGATGTCTCTCTTTAAATCTTGATCCTAAAAGTTCTCTCTTTTCTTTTGTGAGGCCTAGGTCACGCACCAAATCATTTTGTCACACTGATTATAAAGATGTGGAGTTTTATCCTCAACATCCGGTAGAAAGGTATCATCATCACCATCCTCCGCACTTGAAGATGACGAAATCACACTCTCTGGTAACTGTTTTGGTGGTTTTGGGACAGGAATATCGGGTCCATGTGGTACGGGGGTTATGGCAGATGGAAGGCAGGGATACACAATGTGCTTTTCGATTTTCATATTGAATCCGGACACTTTCCATACACAAAAATAACAGTCGTCAAAGTGATTTGTTTGTTCCCGCCAAACCATTGGGATTCCGAATGGCATTGATGGCAACAACCCTTTGTACCATTGCCGCAGGTTTTCTACACACGTTTTACACACAATATGGGGTGCGAAATTCTTGTCCTGATCACCTAACTTCACATTAAAATATCCCAAGTACAGGCTTTTTATAAATGGTGTTATATTTCGCTTCTGGCCTTTACTTGTATATTGGTCATATATATAACACGAAGAGTTGGGATTGTTCACACATTTTCGCCTCCCAACATCTCTGCCACTTGCCATTTTAACACAAACTACCTGTCTTATTCACTGAATCGACTTCAATTGCAAGTTGAAACATACAGACAAAGGCATGCCACACGTTCTCAGATTCTCCTCTCAGACTACGGAGGAACGCGATCTTCGCTTTTTTACCTTGTCTGACACTGCGCATGCGCGAACTACAACTGTTGTATTTGTTGTTCCGGTAATCCTGTATGATTACCTACTTCCCTCCAAAACACAGCTCATACAATATTTTCTCTCAGACATGTCCGTACCTGCATTCCATACAATCAAGCCAAACCTCATTTACAATAACGAAGCTCAATTAGCATACACATGAGACGGATTTATGACAAATCTGTACGTGATACGAAACAACTGGTATTTTTTTTTACATAAGGACACTAAATGTAACGTATATCACATACAATTACTTTTGCCGGAAAATCTTCGCAGGCCAGTGTTATTAATAAAAGAAGCTCTATTTATTAAAAGATATTTTATTAATTTATTAATTCCTTAATAGAAAGCATGAAATTCTGGATTAAAATCCTTTATTAGAATTTTAAATATGTTGAGTATGTTGCATTTTAATCATGTGAATATTATTGACTTCCTACGAATCATATGTACGATCATTAATTGGTTTAATTTTTGAAATACTGTTAGGATTTCGAAAATGTAACACGTATATTATGAAACAAGTAAGGTCGATTCAAATTAAAATCTTGTTTGTGTTTTTATATATTAAAGGTTTGTAATTTTTTGGCCAGTGCATTATATTACCTTTAATTCGAGAATTGTTATTCTGAGATGGACTTTTTTGTAAGTCTTTTTTTAGGATTTTTTTAAAATTCTAATTGCTACTTAAACAATTATGCAACACAAAACATTGTGCATGAAATATGTAATATTATGCAGCATATTTGTTAACTGTCATAATTCTTTGGCGTGAACCTTATTCTATTTATTTAGCTTGTACAATATCTTTAGTAGAATACTTTCTCAAATACAAGTAGAATACTTTCTCAAATACAAGTGAAATAAAGAAATGCGTGATTAAATCTTATCTTGATGAATTTTTCAGTTGAAGTCATCACAGAGATTTGAACACTTGCAAAAAACAAAATCAAGGATTGCACCTTCAAAAGTAGCGCAGTTCTGACCTGAGGTAGAATTTGAATTTAATTTATATTAATTTATATTGAAGCTAGTTGACAATACCGAATTCTGCAATAATCTCTCTCAGTTTCATCTTAAAAGTATCAGAGTAGAATACAAAACAACATAATACAAATCATTATGATTTGTATTATGGCTTGAAAAAGGGAAATGCGAAAATTTTTTCCCGAAAATTTGCTTTGTGCATTTGAAATAAATATATTTTAGATACTCATGGAAGAGGGGTGAAGTTGTTTTATAAGCAAGTTGACAACTGATTTTTATTACTGATTAAAACACATAACTAATTTTCTTCATAAATTACTTTAAGAAACAGTATTCTATAAAGAACAGTAAAAATCTACAATAAATTGACCTTTTCTAAATTGAAATAATTCATTGTAAAATAAAAAAAAAGATAAAAAAGAACAGAAAAATCAATGTTAGAAGTGATAAACATACGTGTTAATACAGCGATGAGTTTGAAAAACATGATGATTATGTCTTCAGCTCAGAGATGATCGTCGTCAGACAATAAGATTAACCTGTAGATGAATTATATAATGTAGTAATTTAGATAATATCTAAAACTTTGTTTAATGTGTGCTATAATTGAAATATTTAAACTTCTGAAACGATAAATGACACACTAATATTGATTCATATTGAGAAGTTGTTTTAACAAAACATTAATAAATATACATTATGTATACATGTGATAGCATTCGGATCCTTTAAGGAGTGATCAATTGTCAATCAATAATTATATTGAGAAAACTTTCAATATTTATACAAATTTTATGCCAATCAAATTTAAAAACATGTGATCTTCATCACTTCCTCATTTTCTTTTTAAATTTGATTGGCATAAAATTTGTATAAATATTGAAAGTTTTCTCATTGTAATTATTGATTGACAATTGATCACTGCTCAAATGCTGTTACATGTAGACGTATTGTATATTATTGAATGTTTTATAGTGAAGAAATTTTGTCTGTGTCGGCTGAACTTATAAGTTAAAAAATATAAACTTAATTAAATGATCTGAAGCATGATCTGGAAAATTTCAACAATTTTATAAAAGTATTCGGATCGATATATATATATATATATATATATACTGTTCAGCCACTTTATTAGGCACACCTTTGCTGTGCACACCAATGCTGTCTCACAACAACTCTTCAAGCAGGTGGGGGTAGTATCATGGTGTGGGGGATGTTTTCCTGGCACACGTTGGGTCAATTGATACCTCTGGAGGCACGTCAGGATGCTAAACATCGTAGCTGACCAAGTGCAACCGAACCAACCGTACATGTTAACAGTTTATCCTCATCAAGATGGCTACTTCCAGCAGGATAATGCTCCGGTGCCCAAAGCTCATTATAAAAATTATCTTCTGTTATTTATATTTTGATTTGTAAAATGCAAAATTTCAAATACAGTACAACCCCGCTAATCCGCATCCGATAATCCGATACATTCAATAATCCGGCATCGGTCTAAGGGTTTGTTTTTTTTTTACACTGAATAAGCCTTCCGGGCGCGTTCGGCAGAGTTCGCGGGCAATCGGCTGAGGTAGGGCGTACTCGGCAGTGATGACAAATCTTCGTCCGCCATTTTGTGTCGTCTAGTGCTCACTTGTCAGTGCTCACTTCCATAACAACCGAAATCAGAGAAATCACAATAGAACGAGGAAAAATGGCCTGATATCTATTAATAGCCCTTTTGACTCTCTATTTTAGCGGTATTTCCGTTATCCTAGCAATAACGGCTATTTTTAGACGGCGCTCAGTAATCCGTCATTTTCGGTAATCCGGCACTGACGAAGTCCTGAACGTGCCGGATTAGCGAGTGTCTACTGTATATTGATCAATAATAATCATTTAAGTTATCTTTCGACAACTCAAAATTAAATCCTTAATTTAAGGAAGTTTTGAGTTTGATTTAAATGGCTGTCAACTGGGTTGGGTTTTTTTTTATTTATTTTTTTATTGTTTTTAAATAAATTTAAAAAAATATATTTAAATACTTAAAACTAGAAATAAATATGTAATACTTAAAATTTAATACTAACAATAATATTACTGATATAATAACTAAATAAAAAGAGCAAAGTCTTAGAATATTGCGTTTTTGTTTTTCCAAATTTTTCTAAATTTTAATTTCCACTCATGCCGCTGATGACGTGAGGATAAAGTGGCCGTATCTTCACAGAAACAGTGATTTGAATTTTGTATTGGCATTTTTCAAATTCCACATCACTGTCCGGCTTTATATAGTTTAGTAATGTAAGTTAATTTTAGTCTTACATTCTTTACTTTTTCTAAAGTATTACTAGCTTTTTCTAGTCAGCACACACTGAAATCATTCAGTTAAAACTAAGCCTAGTGGAAGCGACGATCGAAAATATAACAGTAGCAGCTGATACCTCAGATTTCAATAAAAACTAAACCAAATTTAACTTAATTCTAAAGTACAAATGACGAAACACACTGGAAATAGGATGTTTTAAATTAGACATAGTATTTTATCCTGTATTCTGAAATACAAAAAACGAAATATTAATGATTTTCAATTTCTGTATTACAGAAAATAGGAATTCCAATCATATTCTGTATTTTAACTTGTAATTAAAGACATCTCTTCTACAAGACCAAGTTATGACTATGGTCGGCGACACAGTAACTTCCAAGCATTACAGAGGGTTGTTTACAATCTATGGTAACGATTTGCATGGCGCGTGACGACGCAACCAATCACAGTAGGTATGCAAATTTATGCAAAAGTACAGGTGAGTACTTAAAGATTAGTGTGGAGGGGTGCGGGTTAGTTTGTTCGGAGAAATGCCGCCGAAAGTGTCACAGTTTTGGGAAGGGTACGTTACAGCCCTTTCCGACGCGAAATTTAGTTATTCCGCAATAATTACGGCATGTAGAAAAAGAGGTTTCACCATTTCGAAGAAAGGAGTTCATAATGTGTTGGCTGGTGTTGGTTGGGTCCGTACAGGACAGATTTCCGGGACTGAAAAGCAAGCAAATCCAAGGACACCTATAAGTTACACAAAGACTGTCATTCAGAAAGTCAAGAAAATGGTGACGGGGAACAATCCAGCGACCCAAAGGACCATTGGTGCGAAGGTAGTAACATCTCTTCGTACCGTAAACAAGATTATCCATAAAGATTTGATGTCAAAAGAGACATAAAAGCAAGGTTCACAAGCTCTTACCAAAGCACATTTCAGAACGTAAGACAAATTGCAGAAAACTGTATGAACGACATCTCGCTGGGGATAAATGGAAGTATGTGGCCACATTAGACGAAGCATATGTTTATCTGTCCGACTGCAATAAACCAAGGGCGATTTTCTATCGCCCAGTGGGAGCCAAATCGTTTCCAAATTGATACAGAGAATGTCGTGAAACTTTTTCGAAGGGATTCATGATCGTTACAATGTTATTCCTACCAAGGCAAGCTACAGATACGGAGGATGGCTCAAAATGTAAAGGTGAATTCTGCGTACTATCAGGATCATATACTGACACCAATTTATACACAGGAACTAATTGCTTTTTATGGAAACGACGTTTCCAAGGTCCGTCTCCACCAAGACAAGGCGTCTAGCCATACGTCCAAATCGACCCAGAATTTTCTGACACGAATGGAACAGCAAACCGGAATCCAGACTATACCGTTTACCGAGATACCAGTGAAGTCTCCAGACGCATCGCCCATGGATTTTTGCGCATTTGGACTATTAAAACGAGCCTTGGGAAGACGACGTCCTCGTTCATTGGATGGACTCTGGAAATATTGTCAGCAGGAGTGGCAACATATAAGTCTTCCCGTTCTTCGTAGTAGTCTCCTGCAATGGAAACTGCGCTACAGAGCGATAGCAGTATCTCATGACCATCAAATAGAGCATGATCGTTGGTGGAGAAAGGGAATTTCTGGGAAATAGACCCGAATCCAAATCGTTACCATAGATTGTAAACAACCCTCTGTACAAGTGTTAGCGCCGCATCACAGAAGGGAAAAAAGTATTCCTACGCGGTGGGCTGATTTAAACTCCATATGGGGAAGCTAACAGCTTAGATTTAATCCGTTAATTGCAAGGGAGCCAGTGGTTTATTTTTTAAATATTTAGGATCTATACTATTTGTTAATTTCAATACTGAATAATATTATTGAAAATATTTAAGAAAAGTTGATATTCTAATTCATGTTCAGTGAATATATCAATTTTATAGTTAAATAAGTTCGTAATAATTTATTTTAATTATGATTATTGTTATTATAAAGTTTCATTAATGAATTGCAGAGAATGAACTTTATAGAAATTAAATAATAGTGTTTTCAATTTTTTAATTGCCTTAGAGTTGGTCTCTTTAAAAAAAAAATTGTTAGTTTAAAAAAAAATGTTATTTTTATTTTATTTTAATTTTTTAATTATTAGTTTTTATATGTTTTTTATTAATACAAAGTAATTTTTGAAAAACGAACTGATTCCTCTTTCTTATTATTTGTTAGTCCTGACAAGGACTTTTTAAAAAAAAATCATCTTCTTAGTCTTCGCCGTTCAGTTCTTCATCTGAATCAGAAGTACTTGAGTTATTATTCAAGTGTATGATTACCTTTTCAACAGCTTTATTGACGAGACCATCAATATTCCATAGTTTTTCTTCTACTTTCTTAATGTGTGCCACATAATTTGTCCAATGTTGCGCTGAAATTTTTGTGACAGCTGTGTGGGCAAGTGTTTCAACATCGCTCAACTTGAAAGTGCGATTTTCAGCTGATCGCGAAAATTTTGGAAGAATTTACTCCAGTAAAACTGCTCGTTAGCTCCACGATGGCACGAATGGAGTGCGAAGGATTATCAGTACGCAGTTTGCAATAAACATTCAATAAGATTTGCTTCGCTTGACTGTTCAAAGCTTTCCCTTGACCGGGACGTCGATACAATTTTGACGGGGAAACACCGCTTTTATTGAATCCATTAAATTGCTTACTGCACATCGTTTCTGATCATTATCTAAATTTCTATCTGATATTAATTCACATATAACATAATGTTATAATTATATCACTTTTATATTAAAATTCACTTAATAAAATTATTATTAATATCTTAGTATTTATTTAAATTAAGATTTTTGTTAGGGATTCTTTTCTGATGCGTAGTGACAAACCGTCGCACAGACTCCTATCTCTGACAATGCTTGGAAGTTACTGTGTCGCCGACCATAGTATATTACTTTCCAAATTATGAGTTGCAATATTATTTATTTTAACCCAAAATCTTAAATTTCAAAAAACAAAAACAAAAGTTAGAACTAAAAATTTTTTTAGCTAAACTTCGTAGTAGAGCAATGGAAACGTTAGTGATGCATCTTCTGTATCAATAGGCTACTTATTTACCTTTGTGTGGATTTCCCTTAGTAAACAGAGGTTGCTTTTAGGCTTCCGAAAGACGCCTTATATCCCCGGTTTGTCTGTTTTTGGACACATATCCCACAATGCTTTGCAACGGCTTCTGTTAGCTCAGTTGTGGGTGGCGTGAATGTTGAATGTTGTTGGTGGCCTGTTAGCTCAGTTGGTTACAGCGTCGTGCTAATAACGCGAAGGTCGTGGGTTCGATCCCCTCATCAACTTAAGTTGTTTTTTTTTTTTTTTTAAATCATTATTAGGAATTCAGTATATTAAGAAGGTTTGAGTTAAGAATGACGATTATTCCATATAAATAGGGGTGGGTAAGATAGCATGGGGTCACAAACAGACTCGCGCGAGCATTTTCTAGACCACCCCGGCACAGTCTATTCTAAAGTAAAGGTTACTCAGAAGCCGTTGCGAAGCACTGTGATTGCGAAGCACACTATCCCTATCTTATTTGATATTAAATATCAGTTCACCTCCCTTCCTTTCTTTTATCATTTCAGCTGCAAAGTTGAAGCTAGAATTAGTTATATCACTTTGACAAAGAATTTCTTTTTAATTATTTATTTTTCTGGAGATGCTATCCCATTTTAACGTCATTTCTAAGTTGTCCATACAACCTCCTGTTAAGTATGATAGAAAGTAATAGCTAATACATAATATTAATGATAATTTATCAAATTGAATGGGACTTTAATTGAACTATTTTTTCCCCCTGCAGTTTCTAACTATGTGATAAAGTATTATTAGGTAGGAGAAAACAGCAAGCTACTCCTGTAAATCTATTCTTCAATCAACAAAAACATGCCTAATAAAAAAAAAGGTTCTATTCCTCAGAATTGAAAAATGAGAAGCCTTTTGAGCCTAGCTTTGAGACCCTGAAACGGCCGTTTCGAGCTTATTGGGCTCTCCTTGGATCCAAAAGGCGAACGAGAGAAGAACAATATATTTGTGAAGGAAAAAGTGACACCTCAAAACTAAAAGACAAAAAAATAAAAAAAAAAAACAAGGACAAAATGTGGAATATAAAAGCTTGGGCAGCACTTCGCCTGCCTCAAAAGGTATTTGACCACAAGACCTTACATAGTAAAAAGGTTATTTTTATTATCTATTATTTGTAATTTCTTGTGGTCAAACACCTTTTGATGTACAGCCATAAGGCAACTCCAAAGGTTTTTGTTCTTGTTTTTTTTGTTTGTTTTTTTATTTTTTTTTTGGTCTTTAGTTTTTAGGGGTCACTTTTTCCATCCCAACTTCATCAGAATTATTTAACAATCACTTCTGGACATTCAAGTATAAAATATTATTTTTGTGATTCTAGGAAATTGACGGCCTTTTTTTTTCTCATTCACTCTAATATCGTCTTTTGAATACTTTAATCAGTTGTACAGAGTTTTTATGATACCAACTGCAACTATCCTCATATATTATTTCTCAAAGCTGTTTTTCTGTGGGAACGCCATATTTCCGTTAATTCTTCATCAAATTCAATGATTGAGACATCATTTTGAAGGTTACGTTCACTTAAATCAACGTTTCTCCTCGCAAATAAGTACCATATATTATTATCCTTATATATTATTTCTCAAAGGTGTTTTTGTGTCGGTACGGCATATTTCCCTTAAGACTTCATCAAAATCAATGATTGAGACATCATTTTGAAGATTACGTTCCCCGCTAATGACGAAAAATAAACAAATTGTTTAAAATTAATGTTTTCGTTAAAAAACTTTATTTTAAAAACCTGTTTATAAAAATGTACACACGCTTTAAGAGAAGCGACTTATTTTTCGAAAGCGAAACAAAATTTCAAATAATGCTGTAGCGTCGTAACTTATTCGCACGGGTCAACTAGTTAGGACAATTGGTTCTATTCCAATATCGGACGTATTCTGGGACATGGAAATAAAGCAGTGGCTGTAATAGACATTGAAAGGATTTTAAGGCAAACAATAGAAGAAATGTCGCTTTCTCGGTGATTGGAAAGGCCAAAGAAGAGAAGATTTCTTTTCATTGCTTTCCAAAAATATCTTTCAATATTTTAACGGATGGCTAAATAAAGTAAATAATAAGAAATAACGACAAATCATAGGAAGCATTAATTCAAGATAATTGTTAGAAAGGAATTAAATTGAGAAAAAATGTAATCTCTTCTGAAAAACTAAAATTAGTTGTTATTAACCGGATGAAATTTAAACATCAGTACATACACTTTGTTAATAATCACATAATGTTATTGCCATTATACAATGAAACTAATTATTTAAAGTTAGAATTTTAATTTTTAAGAAGTAATGTAATGACTTCCACAAAAGTGAAAGTGCATATTATGTGAAGAATGCATGGTTATAAATATCGAAATATAAGAAATGTGTGCCTACATGGAGAAACTTGGAATACCAAATGGAGTACTTACACGATGGCAACAGAAGATTAATTGAACTGAACTTATTAAAATAGCTAATATAATTAAGGAAGAAAATTAAGTAAAATAATTTATTTCTTCATTTAATGCAAATTCTTACACACACACCCATATCTATCTATCTATATATATATATATATATATATATTTCGGATGGTGCCTTAATTTCGGATAGCGTGATAAATCGCATACTGGTCAGCAGATTGCATTAGTATCTAACATGAGCGGAAGCTCTGGCCGCCATATGTATTCTGTCTTGTCGTCGTGAGCCTTCGATCTGCATGTACGCAACAATAAATAATTTAAAAATATTACAAAAAGTGAATTATTAAAGATGTCAACTTCGAACACAGTGGTTCTAATAATTTGTTTTAAATTATTGTTAATTTTATTAGAATGTCAAAGTCATTACTCGAATAAATAACTTACTGTATTTGCATTATATGTTTCATTTAATTATATTATCATAATTATTATCCTGAAATTCTTATGTATCCGAAATTGCGCAGCACAATATCCGAAATTAAGACCCCATTTGCTTCACAACAAAAACAGCAATGTTTTGCAAAAAAAATAATTAAGCTATCTATTTTTTATAATGGATATTTACCAGTTCGGGATCTAAAATTATGTTATTTATAGAAGAAAACAAAGTAAAATTCTTAACCAAAACTTCAATATTTTAAATTCTTCCTCTATATATATTTCTGTATTTTATTGAAAAGTATAGTTTTGTTGTTATATTAAACTTACTTTATTATTCGAATATTCTATCTTATATTATTAAGCTCTTTATCTTCTACTATAAAGTATCTGTTACCAAGGATGATGGATGATTTTTTTTTTCTTTATCATAGTTTAATTAAATTTATTTTGTTTTTACTGAAGTACTATATTTAGAAATTGCTATTTCACTTCATGATTAATACAAAATATGAACTAAATATCAGAAAGTTCCATTGAATTTCGTGGACTAGCTGACATCTGATAAATGTCAAAATATAATTTAACTAACGTATAATAATTATCAACATTAAATCGTGTAATCAGTGGGAAATGTTCTTGAGTGCGGGGGAGGGGGGATTTTAATTTTTTTTTTCGTGAAATAACGATAATTCAAATTACCAGAATTAATTTATTGAATTATAATTTTATCATCAAATGGAATGTTATTATCATTACTCAGTGAAATATGTTTGAAATATTTCAGATGTATTTCATATTCTATCTTGTACTATTAAATTAAATTAGAAACTCCATCTACGGATAAATTTCATTTTATTACTGGTGATATTTCGCGGAGAATACCATCTTCCCGCTTTTTCAAACCGTTTTAAATAACAAAGATTAACTTCCATTACATTCACTGGTTTGCACGATACAGACATATTATATTACAATAATTAAAGACATTTTTATAAAATCATTGGCTGTGTTAAAATTATAATACATTGTTACATTGTTAGTAAATATAGGTTGTGTTAAATCATTAACAATTGATTTTATAAAAATGTCTTTAATTATTGTAATATAATATGTCTGTATCGTGCAAACCAGTGAATGTAATGGAAGTTAATCTTTGTTATTTAAAACGGTTTGAAAAAGCGGGAAGATGGTATTCTCCGCGAAATATCACCAGTAATAAAATGAAATTTATCCGTAGATGGAGTTTCTAATTTCAGATGTATGTTCGTTAGAAGTCAAATTGATGTAAAAAGATAAAAATGGATATTTTCAATGATTAAGATTAATTATTGATATTCTTTCATTTGCTTTCCTTTGTATTCGCTTAACTTAATTCATAAAAAAACTTTCACAGATTATATTGAGGATAAGAATGAAAGTAACATTATGGAACTGATCTTAGTATCTGAGATGACGATCCAATTGAGAGATTAAATCTAGAATGCTCCATTATAGGAGGTATAGAAAATGATAATCCAAAAACGTAATCTAAAAAAAAACCTCAATTAACTATTACAATTATCAATAAAAGTAAAATAAAAGAATAAATGTCATTGCTATATATTTGAACATTTTTAATTCATAAGATTTGTAATTAAATTATTCTAAAGTTGTTGTTTTTTTTTAATTCAAGAGAATTTAAAAAAAAATGATAAAAAACATAAATAATTAATATGGAAAAGTATGAAACAGATTATTTCTTAAATAATAATTGTCAATCGAGTTGTCATTTTTTAATGTGCAAAAAAATATTGTTACTGAAAAAAAAATGTGGCCCAGATTAAGTAAAAAAATTGAATGTTTTTTTGTATTATTTTTTCTATAAAAGTTAATAGAAACAATTGTTTCCAAAATATATCAAGAAAAAAATTACTATTAAAGATTTAAAATGTCTTATGTCGATTTCTTTAAGCTTGCTTTGCTGTAAATATCATTTTCTGAAAATTTCAGTTTTTAATTTGTAATATTATAAAAAAATATAAAAAGGACAAATGCTTCATATCTTAAATTCTGAAATCCATTTTTTAAAAAATGGGTATCTCCAATATCGGAAAAAAAATATAAAATTTAAATGCATAATAAATTCGCTTGGGGCACTTTATTTGAAAAACCAAAAAAATACCAACAACATTAAGATGATGTGAGGTAACACCCTATAACTTTAAAATGCAGAAACTCCAACATCTTATCTCAGCAAAGCTTACAGTGTACAGCGCTTTGTTTAATACTATGATAACTCATTAACTGCTGAATTCTCGAAAACGTAACTTCCTATGGATCTAAACTTGAAAGTCACATGATCATGCAAATTTCGTGATTATTAAGACAAGTAAAATTTCAAAGTTCTCTGGAGACGCTTCATATATTTCATAATTTCTATGCAAAAATAAAGCAAAAGAATTATTGGTTGTGATGGTCGTTTGTTAACCTTTGTTTGTTGAAGGACGACCCTTTTGCACAGGAAATCGTTGATGGTCTGTCATTTGAGGTAAGATGTTACATCGCTCTAATTGAAGTAATAGCGGGTGGTTAAGATTGAATTATTATTTGAAATAATTATTAAAAGTTAACAGCGAACAAATAATGCTAAGAGTTCAATAACTAATGCACACATTTTTATCTTTAAATATATGTATAATTAATATTTTTTTCTTTGGTTTTTATATCAATTGTATTTCAATACAAAAGCAAATTTATTTACGTTTTCAGAAGGTAAGGATTATTATATGTTAAGTTATTCATTTACTTTAACTTTTAATGCCAGTAAAGGTTTCGGTGATAAATTGAGCTGTTAAGAATAAGATAAGAATAGATTACGATAACTGTCTACCACAATTTAGATTTGAGAAGCAGATATATATATATATAATTATTAAATAGACGTTTATACTTGAAAGACTTATAGGATTTTTAATTTTTGTGAGATACTTCAGAAAACAATATTTTAATCCCAATTTAGACGAAAAAATTTTGCTTGAAATTAAGTAGAAAGGCTAAAATTTTCGACTTATGATGAATATTTAAGTAACAATAAAAATGGTTTTACTTTGAAACACTGGAAACATAACGTGAGCTCTGTATTTTCCCACTCGTCGACGACCACACCGCCTATGTCGGGGTGGATGTGACCGGGTGAAGGTCATACCTATGGTTTTAATAGTTTTCGTAGACTTACGTAAATTCAATGTCATCGAAGCTAATCCAATTCTATCTAACCCAACGAACAATGTGCGGGACCAGTGACCTACACCGTTCGGTCAGCACTCGACGAGAGCTGCCCATCGATGTATTGATATAGACGAGAGTGGAAACACAGAACTGCAGTCGAAAGACACGTTCACTTACTCTTTGTTTCTGGCGAAATTTTTATAAAACAAGGCAAATTGTAATGGTCTTTTTTGAGGGGTTCCTTCCATTTTGAAAACAGTACAAAGTCCCAATTTATCTCCGATTCGATTCATGAAACGAAATTAAGCATAAATTTCAGTCTACGAATAATAAACAAGATAGATAAAGCAAATATATTAGTGTGAGCGGAAGTCAAAGGATTCGTTAATTGTTTGTATTACAAAGTGGCGTTCACTGTAGATAAGGGATAGATTCCGAAGAAAACAACAGAAGAAATATCGCTTGTGGAGTTGAAAGAAGAGAATATTTCTTTCCATTGCTTTCCAAGGATTCCTTTCAGTATGTAATGAATGGCCCGTAAAGTAAATGATATGAAATAACGACAAACCACAAAACTTTTTGTTACACATAATTTGTATCCATTTGATGCCTTTCTAATAATTAAGGGGAGGAAAAATGTAATCTCCGTAAAAAGACTAAAAGTAGTAATTAAGTAGCGGGGATGAAATTAAAACATCAGAACGTACATTTAATAAAATTCCTATGGAATGTTTATTCCTGCAGGAAAGTAAAAGAATAGAAGTATTCGTCTCTTAGGAAGTAAGTTTTCTTCCATAGTGTATTACTCATTCCATGGATTACCTGAAATTCCTAATCCGAGCTATTACATTAATTCAAGTTCTTGTTTAAAAATAAACACTGGATGTAAAAGTTCAGATATTTAATACTCGTTTTTATATTTAATGTTTTATTTTTGTTCATTCACAAACTACAGACTTTGACATTTTTTTTTCCTTTTCAGGATCTACGTGGAAGATCCCAGACCATCCATATTTTTTTTTTTTTTTTTTTTTTTATTTATTGCCGGCCGGCTACAATAATATCACGACACTTATGTATATAGTTTTTAAGTATTTATATTTTGTATTACATGCTTGTTTTTTGTTTTTGTGTTGTGTTTGTTGGGTGGAAGTGGGGTGCCCATGTTTACCAAAACTCGCACACCTGACTAGCCAATTAAACGCTGTGCATTAGGCCTATCATTGATGACGTAGGGTTTCATTGCCAGTGTTTAGGATGTCCGTTGCTCTGAGCAATGGGAATCCCTATTACTTAGAATGATGGCGTTTTGCTCATGGTAGTGGACCCTCGTTTTTAGTGATGGGGAGAGCACGTGATAAAGAAAACGCGCCCAGCACTCTACCTCTTGGGTGGTGTGGAAATGAGTGCAGTTTTCATTTCTTAAATATCTTAAGAAAATCTAAAGTTTATTTCTCATCACAATAAGATATTTGAAGGTCGAGCATCTCCCAAGAAGCAAGACTGATGGACATCAGGAAGATCTCAAGTTCAACTTTTGAAATATTTATAAAGAACTTGTCATAGCTATCATCTGTACAATAAAAGACTTGTACTAAATTGCTTTATTTATTCTAATTTACTTTCATATCATACTATTTTTAAATAAAATGTAATAAAATAAATATCCTACATAATCAGTGTTGGTCGTTGATCTTCAAGTGAGCTATTAATTTTTTTTTTTTTTTTTTTTTTTAAATCTGTTTCATCTATGTTCGGTAGATGTCATACTATTTCAGAAAATTAGATTTCAATTGAAGGGCTCCTGACCACACACTTTAAAAATCGCTCGCCTGAAGAATTTGAGTATATATTCTATAATTTTAGTGGGTTTTCCAAAATTCAAGAGGTCTTGTTATAATAATCGTTCAAATATTAAACACCCTATCCAATAATCAAAAGTAGAATAATCTTTGATTGGTATTTTTTTTTTTCTTTCATTACAGAACATAATTTTGTGGCTTATAGTTGTATTGCATATAAATAATATTATCGTAAAAGAAAGAAAAAGAACTAACTTTTTATTACAACATCAAGCAAAAAAAATACCAGAATTTACAAATGAGGATCATTTTTAGTAAGAGCAGGGAACTTGTACTTATAACTAAAGATTTTCCTTTTTTTAGAATGCCAGCAAATGGAACCACCTTGGACTTGCCTGCTCTTCCAATCGTTTCTCCCAGCAACACGTAATGGATGAGACTGTTAGGTTGAAGCTGATATTTGCATAAAAGCTCATGGTTGGTGGAACCTCGCGGACTGCCTTAATAGATGGAACTTTTTTGACTGAATGCTTATCCTTCAGCGAAATCGACAATTCTAATAGTTTGCAACTCTTTTCAGTTATGTGTATTATTCTTTACATAGAAAGGTAAAAAAAAAATCAAATCAACTTTGAAAAAAATGAATTATTAATAAATAAATCTCTCCATAAATTTATTCTTGGAGGGCAGCTATAGTACTTACATACAATTGCAGAAATTCAATTAGTTCTAATAAATTTTCTTAAAATCTGACTTACTCGAAAAAGCCCATAACAACCTATTTTTAATTAAATTCCTGCTAAAATTATTGAACCTACAATTGGCGCTTCAACATAAGCCATTAGATAATCATAAAGGAACCAAATACATCGACATCTTTACAAGAAACGCCGTAAGAGAAACCATTATTCTAACGCTCATTTTTATATTCCATATTGTTATAAAAATAATCTTCCTACTTTTCATAATAATAAACAAACTAACAAACGTAAAGCTGTTAATATATTACATATTTAATAATTCCAGCTTGAACCAGTTCCGGTTGCTATA
>JAFIDM010133429.1:7205-19644 GCA_023159025.1 Thereuonema tuberculata | reverse complement strand
GTGTCCGTTAAATTTGTTTAGTGCTACTCAATTTATTCATGCTACGCAATTTACTTAGTGCTATACAATTTATTAGTGCTACGCAATTTATTAGTGCTACGCAATTTATTCAGTTCTACGCAGTTTATTCAGTGCTACGCAATTAATTAGTGCTTCGCAAATCCTTTAGTGCAACACAAGCCGTTGAAGGAGAGTTCCATTAAGTGAAGGGAGTTTAGTTTTAGCAATGCGAGTTTTTAGTTATTCAGTGCGTTGGTGATTTAATCTCAGGAAGTTATAAGCCATAGCTTCATCGATAATTGTTACCTTCAAATTAAGTGATATATTATTTTTAGTGTCAAATAAAATTGTTGAGTTAAACCTGCGCTGTGAGTGTGTTTTGCCTCTTACCCGGGAACGTGAAATGTGGCTCCCCCAGGCCCCGAATGGACTGAAGCTAGTTAACCCGGCATGTAGCGACCTTGGAGGGGGTAGAGAAGGATTTTACCGAACGGACTTTTTCGGTTGGCGCCCAACAACTAACCAAATACCCCAAAATACCAATCGACCCCTGGTACCGTTACAATATATATATATATATATATATATATATATATATATATATATATATAAATACAGTAAAACCCTGTTATTACGCTCCCGGTTATAGCACTATCCCGTTCTTTACGCTCCTTTTATACAGTCCCTGGAATTTTCTATAAATCTCTGTATACCCTCTTATAACGCTTCAAATCCCGCTTGTAGCGCTTTTTTTATATCGGAAATTTTGTATCGAAAAGAAATGTAACCCTGTAAAGATTCTTTTTTTTTTTTTTCCCTGGTAGGAGGGAATCTTTGAACTCTGAAGTGCGGGTCTGTGATACAGTAAGTTAGTGCAAGATTTCGAAGCGGAAATCCCTTTCTATAAGTGAAAAATTGCAAATTCTCCGTAAGTACGACGAGAATTCTACAGAAGTCAGAAGGATTTCGCAGAATCTGTAGGAATTTCCTCCTCCAGTCTGCGAACAATAATGAAAAACAGGGATGCAATTACCGATGCAGCGAAGGGTTGTTGCAATCGTAAAAAAGTAAAGTATGCACTAAATGTGCTCCGAAAATATATTAGTGTTGCTCCTAGTGGTGTATCAATTAACGTTAATAGTTACCTGAACCGCATTGAAAATGTCATAATTCATAACAGTAGCACACAAACACACGGCAAACCACAATCAAAGATTTTTTTTTCAATAGGAAATAAGCTCATATTTGCAGTATATCTACTGCAGAATCAAGTATGACACTTGTAAAATGGTGTCCAAATCTTTCCCCATCACATAAATCATTTCCCGTCTATAGCGCTATCCCGCTTATTACGCTTGTAGGTCATGGTCCCTTGACGAGCGTAATAACGGGGTTTTACTGTATATATATATATATATATATATATATATATATATATAAATGTTCTACAAATTTTGTTGTAAACTTTTGTGTGTCTAACCTACTTTACCAACGTTATTGTACGTCAAACGGAAAAAACGTTGTTTCGCGATCCCTCTTTTATAGGTTCCATGCGGGATACGCTTACAAACATAGGGAGTTCATTCGATTATTCAGGTCAACAACCATAAGAAACCACTGATTTCGCCCCTTAATTTACCTCCCCAGACTTACAGCAAGTTTCATTTCACCCAGGGTACTAATTACGGGCGAAATCTTTCGCTAGCCGTAACTCGCTATGGAAGCATTTCCGGACCTATGTTATATAACTTTGTTTCTTTACTTTTACATGTAGAATGAGCTCCCGAAGTTTCTGCATATCTCCGTGAATCTCCCTGTATTATTTCCCAATTTATTTGACTAAATATTTTTATTTAATTTGATTTTCCAATCTTTGACCAAAATTATTTTTTAAGTTAGTAATATTGAAAATTCTTAGCCAATTGTATCTAGTTGTTTTTCCATCGTTAAAATTGCTTTTTGCATTATTTACTTCAAAGATATTTTTCAAAATTGTTTTGTAAATAAATCTTTCTTTAATAGTTAGGATCTTATATTTTTTCCTAACATTGTTTTTTTTTTTTTTTTTTCCAATAACCTTTTTTATTAAAATTGATGTAAACATTATTTAGAATTTTTCATATTAATTTATTAATATTTAGCAATTGTTGTTTATTTACAAAAATCCAACATTCAATGCCGTAGTCAAGCACCGAATCAATTAATGATTTGAAAATAATCAGTTTCTGTTTAATGGGGAATAAATGTTTTATGTGAAAAAAGAGATATGTGTAGGCGTGTAATTTTTTAATAACAAAATTATAATGAACTTCCCAAGTAAATTTCTCATCCAGATAAAGACCTAGATATTTTTGATGAGTTGCGAATTCAATTTTATGCAATTGCGACTGTTGTTATCCATGGCGTTGAGATGCAACTTGCTGTAGTTATAGCTATGAAGTAAAAAATAATAATCTTTATTTATGATTTTATTTTTATTTTTGATTATCATAACTTTACTATTAATTTATTTTGTTATTTATTGCTCATTTAGTTATGTTATTTAAGTCGTTTTGGAGGACGATTGATTTTTAATTGATTTTTATCACTAGAGATAAGAAGAACATTGTCAGCATAAATATAAATATTTGAGAATTTAATACATATTACTGATTGAGTTAACACGTAGATTAAAAAATGTATAGATTATCTGTATATATATATATATATATACTATATATAGATTAAAAATATAGATTATCTGTAGCCTAATTTTCTAGAATTGGTATATCAACAGTAACTATTAACTATTACCACCTAATCAGTGTAGTCAGGCAAATTAGAAATTCATGTTTCTCAAATGACAGCTTGGCGACGCTTATGGTATTTCATACATCTAATTAGGAATCCATATTGTTAAATCAACAGCTTGGCGATGCTCATGGTAATTCATGCGAGATATTTGCGAGATTCGTAGAATGGCTTTATTTACAAAAATGAGTCGATATCCAAATTGAAAAGAGCCGTTTTAATTCGCAGGAATATTGCTTCAATTTATCTCAATCGGGAATTGCCATTGTCAAAATTATCATTCTTTTATTTTAACTATTAATAAGTATCACATTAAATTTTAGGGAATTCATCCAGCCGTTGCACTTAGCATAATGCACTTAGAGAGAGACAAACAGAGAAGAAAGAAGTTCAAATGGAATAGTAACACTGCGCATGCGCAGTCAATAATTTACAATTAAATATCAGTAATGTCTCCAAAAGATTTGGATCCTCTGTCCCTGTGAACTAATTTCTGCATGCAATATATGGTTTGAATGAAACATATCGACTGTACCCTAAGTACTCTTTGAATGATGATCTACGACTCTTTACATATTTACTTGTTTTTATTTTTAGATCAAATGAAGCAAGTATTTTTTTTTTCTTTTTATATTTTCCCGAAGTTGACTTTTGTTAATTCTGGATCAAAGAGGGGGGGGGGCGTTCCTTTGAAAAGTTTCTAGATCATGTACTGATATAAGGGAATATGATCTGCAACATTTATATTTAAAACTAATTCTGAATCACAATTAGATCCTGATTCTGTAAGTATATAAATAGACGAAGAAGTCATTGAATTACGTGATTAGATCGTTGCAATATCAGAAAGAAAGGTTCATCACATTGTTAGAAGCTAAAAGGGGAAAGATCGGTAAGTGGATGGATCATGTTGGAAAAGTATTTAATGAGGGAGGTCTAGAAATTAATTGGAATAGAGTAACACACATCGACTGTTGTTAGCAAAATAATGAACGAATTTGTTATTATTTTGCTAACAAAATGTTTTAAAATAAAACTAAAGGAGTTTTATTTTAAAATAAAACTAAAGGAGTTTTATTTTAAGAATAAAAGAACTATATAATAAAAAATTATTAGAACTACATTACAAAACTATCTAAATATAGTGTATATTATTCATATCTTAAATTTAATATTAATGGAAACTTTTACTACGTAAAAACATTTAACAATATATTAATATATGAGGTTAAAATTTGGAAACATCCATTGTATATACCATTAATAATGGAAAACATAAACAAAATAACAATGAAAATATTTAATAACGTTTATACAAATTACAAATATAAACCAAAAAAAGAACAACAAAGTATAAGAAAAAAATATGGTATACTAAAAATAAATGAAAAATTTATTTATAAAACTGTAATAAACAACTAATTTGAAATAAAAAGAAAAAAAAATAGTAGATGATGAGTCTAAAACAAGAAACAACTGGAATAAAATTTTCCAAATAGATAAAATCAGTAACAATTTTGGATATAGATTGGATAACTATGTAAAATATAAAGTTTTTCAACAAGTAAACTTAGAACAAAAAGAAAAAATAACATTTAAAGAAATAAAACGAAGTCTAATCTCTCATGTGTGGATGGGAGAATTAAATTAAATAATGATAATTAATAGAATTAATTTACTGACTAACATAGTAAACTCTCAGTCACATAACACAGGTATGCAGTTTATATAAGCATACCTAATGGGACTAAAAAACATTAAAAAAAAAAAAAAAATGAGCACAGATAGGTACTTGGTAGGGGGCGCTATCTGCAGGCCTCCATCTTGAGTTTAGGTCAAGTTATTGTTTAAATGGGAAAGGGTTCATACGATAAATCGATTCCAGAATTTTTTTCCAGGCTTTTGCCTCATATACAGGGCCGTTCCTAGGGCTGCAGGCGCCCGGGGCGAAACTTCTCACGGCGCCCCCCCCCTTCCCCATATCAATAATGCAACAATGACTTTGTGCCAAGATTTATGCTAGATAGTACCTTCAGTTTCAGACATTCAACATCTTATCTTAAAAATTTTCCGATAGTCTCAAATTCGATATTATTGTTGAATTTGTGTGTAACTCCAATATTCTTCTTCTGTTAAGAGTTATAAATGGCAAATATTTAATTTTTTTTTTTTTTGCGGAGGTAAAAATAAAAAAAAAATTTTTTTTTATTATTTAAAAAATCCTAATTCGTGACCCCCCCCCCCCCTTGCCGCGGCGCCCGGAGCGACCGCCCCGCTCGCCTCGCCCTCGGAACGGCCCTGCTCATATATATATATATATATATTTATTTGCATCATATATATAAACACAAACAAACACAGTATCCGCTGTTTCAGTTACTGGGGTTTCACTTAACCGCTGTTCGAAACAATTAATTATAAAATTACCGGAAATACAGCTGTAAGTTAAATTTTGAGCCGTTCTGAGTAACATGATAAATCTCGTGCGATTCGGCCCCGGGACATTCATCATCACTACAGGAGCTTGCAACATTATTCATTGACTTTTCAATAATAGCAATGGTACATATTCAACAACTTGTGAAGTGATAGGTTTGCACCCACGTAGACATCCAGTTTCCTCGAACGAATGATCATTCTCCTGAGAGCTTGTGGAGTCAAGGGTCTTCGACGTAATTGCTTCGGACGGCGGATTTCCCGAAGTGAAGCCATGGCATTGCCATGTTTTCATAAAACAGCTTCACAAGCAATGCGCATTCCGGTAAGGTGATGGTCATGATAACGATACGAATGACATCCAGCAGTTGGGGTCACTTTCACCAACTTGGCTGCAAGTTCACATGTGCTTATGTAAATAAATCTGCGTTTTCATTGCTTGCAGCGCCACAAGTGGCATAATGGTGACTGTTGTTTTTTTTTTTTCCCCCGGAAATGTCGGCCGCATGTCCTGAAATGTCACCCTACCAAATTTCATTGCATTCGGACTGCTACATATCCCTCTAGACCAGGGGTTCTCAACCGGGGTCCACATGGACCTGGGGGTCCATGTAATTATCTTCGGGGTCCACAGAGATCTCATTGAATCACACTTATTTTAAAATAGTTTATTATGAATTTTTTACAAATGTATAGAATGTGTATTATTTACCACTGTAGAATAATTTATTTGCATTAAATTAGTTTTCATTCAAAATAAAGCATAATCATTTACTATTTTTTGATTATTAATATAACCCCTTTACTCTTTAGCTAGGAGGGGGTCCACCAAAAAAAATGAAGGGAAAAGGGGTCCATGGGTAAAAAAAGGTTGAGAAACCCTGCTCTAGACAGTGTTGAATAGGAATGATTTAATTACAATCACTGATATATTTATAGTCTATGTACAGATATCGTAAAACACCTCTGTAATATATTTATAATGGCGTTAACAGATGTGGTTATTTTTTTCCCCTTATTCGAGTTTACAACTACATAATCTACAATTTAACCATATCTTGATTACTATTGTGGATAAAAAAATCGAAACTTTGTGTGGTATGGTATATCCCACGAGAGCCCATGAGGATGTAAGACTCCCAACATTTCTTTGACTCGAGATTGAGATGAAGTCGGATGGTCACCCTAAAGTGCGCCCGGCTATACTCTGGGAAAGAAATCAGGTACCCGTTCTACATAGGGCTGGGTAGTCCTTAGGACCAGTTTCGAGGAGAAATAATCGCTGAAAAATCCCCGGGAATCAATCAGACTCCTCCAGCTCGCAATTAAGCGCCTAATTTGGCTATCGGGCCCATAACCATATGTGAAATTATTACGACTTTAATTCAAAAATGTTTTTGGATTTACAATTTTAAAGTTCTAAAAATAATAATTTCCAATCTTGGACGACAACATTAGTTTTTTGTTTTCAATGTTAAAAAAGAAAAACAAGTTTTTCAACAATGATTCTAAGTTTAAAATTATGATGAGCTTTAGAAAGGCATTAGTATATTTCTGATTTTTAGAGTTTTTAATTAAAGGAAAGAATCTAAAAAGTTCTGAAAGTTAAGTCACAACCTTTAACATCAGTTTAATGTTTCATTGATTTTAAATATTTTTTTTAAGTTTAAAGTTGTTGTTGTTGTGACTTATCAGATCCATGTTTCGAATCATTAGTCATAGAGAAAAGCCCATTGCATATGGATCCGAAAATCGGACGGTCGGATCCACGAATCGGACGTGTTTTCTTTCACATGGCCACGAAACGTCGCCTATACGAACGATTTGAATGTTACATGATGTATAGACGACGTTGGAGAGAGTTTCGTGGCCATGTGAAAGAGAATACGTCCGATTCGTGGATCCGACCGTCCGATTTTCGGATCCATGTGCAATGGGCTTTACTCTCTATGAAAAGATAATTAATGCTGCTATCGTTTGGATAACTATCCAGGACGCACCTGAAAGGCGGTGACTTGCCTACTATGAAGAGAAACAAACAATGAAGAAGAGAGAAACATCCACGCAGGGATTCGAATCCAGGTTTCGACATATCAGTCTCGTGACAGGCCGTCGCTTTAACCACAAGGCTGTGCCTAAACGCCAATTTTTAAAGTTTAATGAAGGCTAAGAAGAAAGTTATTAATAATTAACTTGCTACGTAAGTTGGATGTATGAATTCAATGAGATACAATGCATAAGTGAGAGAATTAAGAGGATGTATATCGTGCTTTAAAATTTATATACCGGGTGATTCATAAAGTACTGGTGATTTTCGTCGTCCCATATCTTTTAAACTACTGCTCATAAAAATCTGAAACTTTTTATATAAAATCTTCAAACATATAATAGTTATATTTTCATGTTATTACTTATTCATTATTATTGAAATTCATTTTATTTGCGTTCAAACACCCTCAATATACCGTATACCGTATATTTAAATAACTGTTATTTAAACTCTAAAAGTCTGGATCCAATATTCAAATGATACAGAAACCTAATTAGGAAAATTTAATCTAAACACTTTTGTCATTAATTCCTTTGTTTAATTAAAAAAAAAAAACCCGCTTTATTTTTTTGAAAATTTGTCATTCTGACAAATGACTTTTTTGAGAGACAGTCGAATAATTTTTTTTGATAATAATTTCGATATACTGGGGGTGTTTGAACGCAAATAAAATGAATTTCAATAATAATGAATAAATAATAACATGAAAATATAACTCTTATATGTTTGACGATTTTATATAAAATGTTTCAGATTTTTATGAGCTGTAGTTTAAAAGATTTGGGGCGATGAAAACCACAAGTACTTTCCAGTACTTTTTGAATCACCCGGTATATTGATGAATTTGAAAATCGTAAATTGAATCTTTTAAGAATTTTTTGTAAATAATTCATTTACAAGTAAATCCGAAAGGGGGCGGTGAATGGCAAAATGGAGCATGCAACATTGGGGCAAGAGGCTCTCACTCATTATTATTTTTTTTTTTTTTTGTGGTTGAAGGACCTAGTTTTTTTGTTTTGGTTGGAAGGTATGATCCGGATCGACCTGTGGAATCGTATTTTGATCACTAGATTTGTCTCTGCTTTAAGTTAAACAATTTAATATCAATTATAGCTACAATTATAAAATACGCTAAAAACTGGTTTATCCGAATTTGATGGGGTACCAGTTTCGGATAAACGAAATTTCGGATAATCCGGTATATATTGAATGTAGGCTATTTACATTACAAAATTACAGTGAGTATGATACGATAAACTACGATATGGAACCGCACTGTCAATTATAGGTCCTACAGTAAGGAATAAATTCTATTTCTTGTTTAAAGTACTCAATCATACTAAGCTTTGAAGCTCGTTTGCTGGTTGCCGAAACTCTATTAATAGTAGAAATAGATTAGATTAGATTAGATTAATTGAAAGTGGGTGGCATGACTGCCGAGCACGTCGACCTGAAAGATCTTTTGTACTATCCCACGGAAAGAAGGACAGACGGAGAGAAAGACTGAGAAAGGATGGTGTGAGAAATGCCTGGCAAACGGGAGAACCCCGGGAAAACCTGCCCAGCGCGAATCGCCAAATAACAAAAATAACTTCAATGTTATTAATGTTATTAATAGTTGAATAGTCAACTAATAGTCACAAAAATCGCTTGTGAACTTTATTAAATATTGATTATATCGCGGAAAAATGTTTTTGTATATTTTTAAAATATTCTAAAAATCGTTTCGGATAAACCAGTTTTCGGATAAACGCGATTCACATAAACGAGTTTTTAGCGTATAAAACATAATAATGTAAAATATGGATGTATGCATTATAGTAGATCCTTGAATTTATCCTATGTAGACCCGAAAAATAATAATAAAATTTATTAATTTGGTTATTATCATCATTATTATTATTATGCTTCCTAACAAGACTATGACAGAATCTAACTGAAATAAAATGAATGAATGAATGAATTATTATTATTATTATTATTATTATTGTTGTTGTTGTAGAAAACAAATTAGGTTATTTTTTATTTTTGTTTTTTGTTTTGTTTGTGGATGGAGAAAAGATCTAGAAATAGTGAATATTTAGAATATTTTGTATGGATAATCAGAATTATAATTCAAAACTGAGTTATTGGAAGTCATATTTTTGTGTATATTTTCGTCTTTTCTGGAGTAAATTGTTGATCGACTCGTTCCAATTCCTTTTTTTTTTTTGTTACAAATCAGTGGGTTCGGAGGTACAAGGGTGTTATTACACCAGTGGTTGGATGCTAATTGGAGGAATAAAACTTTGACAGCGGTGAGGGGGTGGCGTGGTGAAGGCGCCCCCGAAACAATGACGTCGGCGGAATCTGTCTTTTAAAAAGACCTCTCTCTCCGCACGGGTAGTCGTTGAGGTTTGCGGAGGCAGCTGAGCAGACGACGACACAGTGAGCACATCCCCGACCCACCATGCATTACTGCACGTTTATTTGTTTGACCGTGGCTGGACTGGGAGCCGCGTTGCCCTCCAAATTCGCAGGTAAGTCCGTGATCGCTTTTGAATTAGGAAACATCACCAGCCCTATTGCAAATCCGAGATTCTCTTTTTTTGGGTTTTTCTCAAAAATTGTAAATTTCATAATAGCAATTTATTTTCGGTAAATTTTTTGCTCAGAAATTTTTTTTCCATTTTCCTCTATTTTGAGTTTCTAGCCAATAATTTAATATCGATACAAAAAGAATATGTAAACAAAATAGATTAGCTGTCTGAAGGCGATTAAATAATTAAAGAAAATTTATAGATTAAAGGTAAAAAAAAAAATAATTTAAACCTTACGGGGGGATAAGTAATATACCTTATGAGATGGGGTTAGGGAAACGGATGATACTGTACAATGGGGCGTTAAACTGGGTTTCGGTACATAAATTACCAATGAATTTTTTTGATATGAAGATACTGTCGCTTCTTTTTTTTTATTTGGAAGATTATTATTATTATTATTTCGGTATTGTTTTTCGGAATTCAGTTTGGTCAATCGCCCTGGGTGTCAAAAGAACTGACTTCACCGGATTTCACTTCTAGAACATTTGAACAATGACTTCAGTTGTATAAATTAGATAAGAAATTGATTTTTTTTTTTGGGGGGGGGGAGATCAATTTAGAATTCATTGCAAGTTTTATTTCTATAAATCACAGAGGTGTCAAAAACACAGAACAGCGTCGTCAGCGATACACTAGGAACCCTAAATAAGTAAATAAGGACCCTATTTTCTCCAAATTTCTACGTGAAATTAACGGCGCAGCGGGTACATTTATATGCACTAATACAAACGGGTACATTTATATACACAAAACCTTCTTATATATTAATTTTTCGCCGATGCATTTGGCTTATTCTTTTATTAAATGTCTTTTGTGCCCAGCGCTTAGCGGGCTAAGCTAATTATTCCGTACTGGTTGTAGCGATTTTTCTATTGTCGTTTGCTTTTTTTGGGGTCCCACTTCCGAGCTCGGGAGAAGGAACCATAGGCTTCCACGCATTCTGAGCTTGATCATCGAGGCTTAATCTTGCTGATGAGTCCTAATAAGGAAGAAACAGCTGTCCCAGATTGCCGCCGATGATGGCTCAAGGCGTGAAAGCAAACGAATTTGTGCATTCTCTATTTTTTTCCGTTTTCATATTATATTTAATGCACGTTAAACCTTCTTAACATGCGCACAAATTCAAATAATTTTTTAATAGTTTTTGGGAACCTTTAACTTAAAAACTCCAAGATAACATTGTACTCTTTTGTACTCTGGAAGAATAGAATTATTTACATACTTTTCAAGAGCAAAGCAGTCGAGATATTAATTAGGAGATATAATGTTATATGACAGAGCAATTTAGCTTTAGAATGTACTAGATTGTTTCAATTTTTATACATGTATGATAATCCTAGTGAGCACAGGATATTAAATATTTAGTTTAACCATTGAATATTCATTAATAGGCGAGAAAGAAAAGCGTTATAGTAAAAATAAATAAATAAATAAATAAATAAATAAATAAATAAATAAATAAATACATAAAAAATAAATAAATACAGTTTTTTGGCGTAATGCGCGTGTCTGTGATCACTATAAGCAGAACTTTGCATTCTAAGGAGCTGAAACTTAGTATATTCATTTATGATAAGTAGATCCTATTGACTATACAGGGTGATCCAAAATTCCCTACACAAACTTTAAAGGTAGGTCAGGAATACAAAAAGAAACCCTATTCATAGTGGAACGTATGTCCGCAAACGCCACCCAAAAGTGTTAGAAGGTACACTAAGGTTCAGAAATAAAAGACAACAAGTAAGGTAGACACCATGTTTATTAGCCCTATGCTTACAATATGACAGTAAGTACCACAATCATGCCTGTTTCCGTCGAATGATGCAACTTCATACAATCTCTGGTATAAACGCGCAAAAGTGTGGTGATTGGGCACAATCTGTCTGTTGGGGAACCGTTCACGAAACAATCGTACAGCGGCTCGTCCATTTCCGTTCGCTGCCCCATAGGCTAGGTGCATATTAGCCCTGTCAGCATTAGCGAAGCCATACATCCTACTCGTACAAAGTCAACGTCTCAAATGACGATGGCTCACACTGCCCAACTAATGTGCTGCCAAACAGCGCCCTCTAGCACATTCGGGAGGCGTTTGTGGACATACATTCCACTATGAATATGGTTTGTTTTTGTATTCCTGACCTACCTTTGAAGTTTATGCAGGGAATTTGAGTCATCCTGTATAGATATCGGACGTATAAAAAAGGACTTAGGTATCAAAAAATACTTAAAATACGTAGCATTTAAAGAGCTGGGTCTACGATAATTCAAAAACTAAAGCGCTGACTCGTTTTGTTGGGAACTTAAAACTTCTAAACCCGCTGTTGCCACGTTAAATAAACACTAAGTACCTATAGAAGCTGAAAAGTTACGAGTAAGTTTAAGCTCTATGCTGTCTATTTGAATAAACATTTTTTTTTCATCTTATCAAATGAGAATGCGAAAGTTGACACGCGAACCATATTTTGCCAGAATTTGAATTTGACTTCGAAAACGAAATCTTTCACAACTTTTTTACCCCTTCAGTTTTTCCATTAGTTTTTGAACAATGCAAAAAGAAAAATAATATTGATATTTTATTTTT
>JAFIDM010133428.1:4799-19645 GCA_023159025.1 Thereuonema tuberculata | reverse complement strand
TCATTCGTTTCGTAACTTTAAAACTACGGTCCGAACAATATCCTAGAAATTTTCGACTCAAAACGACCTTTCGAGCCTGTATCTCTTCGCTTTGTCTACCATTTCCGAAACACCCTGTATACGAAACTATGAATTTCTAAGCAAGGGACAGTAGACTTAACTTGTATAGTGAAAATTGATTGCCTGATTAATTTAGAATTCATTATTAATAATTGATAATGCTATTTTTCTTCGTTGAAGACATGGAGAGGATATAAATTATTATCATAAATTGATCCTCTGACATCTTTGCCCAGTAATTACAGAGACGTGCTTCACGAAAAGTTCTAATAATAAAAAAAGTTAGATATTTCAATAACTTATATGGAATTGGTTAATAATTAAGAAAAAGATAGAGATAATAGTTTAATGTAATCAATTTATTATAAATTATAGGTTCTCAGTCTTAAATGCAATTATTTGAATGAGACCTTAGCTACTGAATAATGTATGTAAGTGAATCAATATCCAAGCAATAATGTTGAAGATAAAGAGCGTTTTAACATAAACAGAAATATGACAGTATTGACTGAATAATTTCTATAATCATAATTCATGTGTTTTTATTTTCCCAAGGATGGATAGATATTAAATTTTTCCTTAGTTGATTAGAATTGCTGCAAAATTTTAGAGAATGTTTTATATTTTTTTAAATTTTAACTTTTAAAAGTCCATTCCTGCTTGTAAAGTGACCTTTTAAATATTACAATTTTCTTTTTAAGTTATGAAATGAGGATTAACAAACCTTTGTAGTAAATTCTTATTTTCTGATGTTATACCTTTGGCTTTTTAAATACACTAATTTGTCTTAAAATATTGGCAAAGAAATCTCTTTCAAACTTCAGTATCTGTTACCACTTATTTAAAAAGATTATCTACATAACTAACCTGAATTGAAAATATAAAACACATTATCTACAAATTCTGCTGATTCTCATCTCATTCCTTACTTTCCTCTCTTTAGGTTTCTCTAATCCTACTCTTTTACTTTTGTTCACATTATCAGATCCTTCAAATTCAAATTCCCAAGTTTGTTCTCTTCTATCTCCGTAATATCAGCAACTGTAAGCTCATATCCCTTTCTTTTATGCCCATCTCTCATTTCAACATATTTTCTTATTTTCTACGAGTTTTTCTTTTTTTTTTAAGATGTCTCTGTAAAAACTGCATTAATAGTATCTTTTATGATGTCACATGACCCATGCCTTTGCTTTAAAAAACCTGTTTCAAATTACTTTAGGCAGCCTGGTGGTGGTTTCAGTGCAATTGGGTTGCAGAGACTCGCTAAAACGCCTCCTGACAGATGTCTCCACATCTGGACCAAGCAGGTTGAATTTCAAAATGTTAGAAAACATCTTCAGCTCTTGTATTTTCTTTTGCTATACTCATATCCTCTTTTTCCCATTGCAATCGCTTCTTCTTTATTTTATTAAAAGAATTAAAGCATCCATAGCATATTGTATTTGAACTTGCACTATTGCCTCACAAAACACTTTATATCGTTTTAGGATGTTTTACGATAGGCTGCGATTTCTGAAACAGTCTATCCCCTCCATATCAGGTCTTGAGGTGCACAGTGAATAACGTTTTTCTTTCATGTCCCTTAACTTTATCTACATTTTCTTGTTCCATTTTCTGTTGAAAAGGCTTATTGTGGTTGAATGAACAAGGCCTCCTATAATAAAGAATTTAATTTGCCTAATAATTCAATGAATAAAAACCAAGAGAGGCACAAGGGAAAATGAAAAGATTTAGCACCCCGACCTATCAGCAGTGAGAGATGGGAAGACCATTTCGTAATCTTTGGGACTCGTCAGCCAGCCAGACTCCTTTCGATGACAAGCATCGAAGGTGCGAAAGGTTCAGGATCCTTGTCTCGCTCCCAAAAGCGACCCCCACTCCAACCCACCCACCTCCGAAAAAATTCAGCCCAAAAAATCCCAATAATACAATAATAGAAAATGTCGATTCCTTGTCCTGCGTTCCGCTAGGATCAAAAGAAATTTAATTCAAGAGGACGGTAAAGCCGTTCCAGTCTCTCGCCAGTGACAGATCGGGGTGCGAAATCCTTTTATTTTCCCATGTGCCTCTATTGGTTGCCATTTATGGAATTATTAGGCCCGTTCATTTCCTTATTATTAATGCTACATAATTTTAATACTTTCTTTTATGCTTTTACTAAATTTCTTTTGATCATAGCGGAACGCAGGACAAGGAATTGACTTTTTTTTTGTATTATTGTATATTTTTTGTTGGTTTTCTTTTTGAGGTCTGTGGGGGCCAGTTTTTGAGAGCGAGACTTGGTCTCGGACCTTTTGTACCTTCTAGGCAGGTGATCATCAACTCATGTCATCATTTGTGTCAGAATCGGTCAATAATTACGAAACAACCCAATATATACATATATAAATATTGAATGGGCCAAATATATACGATTGGCCATATATATTATAAATACGATTGGCCATAGATTCTTTTGTATGGCCATCCTATATATACCGGCCACCCTGCATATACACTAAAAGTATATTTAATAATTCTTTATCCAATTTAATTTTATGCAATTATTTATTTTCAGAACTTATATCTTGTATCATTACCATCCCAAGCTTCACGCTCTTCACTATTATTCAATTTCATTACGAAACCCATAACTCCTTAGGCTTCTCTCATTCCTTACTGCCATCTTAGTATATCTCAATTTCATTTTCTCAGCAAAGATCTGTCCCTCTTTCACGAAGTCTACCTTTAGTCCCCAAAGCTTTTCACCCTATGATATTATTAGAAGCTTCCCCATTTAGTTTGTTTGTCTCTTCTCTAACCATTATTCTTTCAAATTTCTTATCTTCTCAAATATATCTAAGCTTAATCAGTCAAATGTTCAAAATTGTTACTAAAGTGCATTACATTTTAATGTACTAAAGTATAGTGCCTTTTTAAAGATACAACTAAAGATCACACTTTAATGAAATCTTACTTGATGGCAGCAAAAAATCAAAATCCATAAATTTGTGGCATATGCCTTTTTCTCCATAGAACCGCTCAATGTCTCGCTATAAAGTCCGCCACAAAATTCTTTCTTCAATCATTCATGATTGTGGTGTGTTACCACAACTGTGTTTTAGTTTTTGAGCAGCAATACAGCAATAATGAATATAGCTAATACTCTGATAGTGAATTATATATGATATTCTATCATTATTTCCAAAAAAAATTGACGCAAAAATTTATGATGCTATTGTTTTTCTTCGGAAGGATATAATAATACTCATTATATTAATCGTCCGGATGGATATAATAATAATGTATAAGTATAAGGCTTTTCATTTTCTTTCTTTGCTACTTAGTTTTTCAGCACTAATGCAGTTGTAATGAAGGCTTTGATGTTGAATGATATACAGTAAAATATTTATTAATTTCCAATCGTGGTTTTCCCAACCAAAAGAAAAATAATGCTTAACTTGAAAACGGAAAATCGATTGCGTTGACTTAATAATGCACAATGATATTTTTTTTTTCTTGTAAAGGATGTATAATTATGTATTATTATATAAGTTTTTGTTGCTTTTTTGACGTCATTGAGCAGTAAGTAGAGAGACTGGCTTTAGAAAAGGCTCTAATATTAAAAGTTACATTTTTAAATAATTTAAATGAAATTTAAATAACAATTGTCTGAAAGAAAAGAGACAACTTTTTATAAAACCAACTAAATATAAATTATAAATTGACACATTTAAAATATCATTATTTCAATTAGACTTTAGCTACTGAATAATGTAAGGAAGTGAATCAATAACCAAACAGTAATGTTAAAAAAAAAGAGAAAACAAAAGTTTTCAAAAAATACTGAAACTACGCAGTATTTATGAATAATTTAGAAGTTTTTGTTTTCATAAAGACAGATCTTGGTAAATTTTGGTAAACCTTTGACAATAATTGCTTTTAAATTATAAAGAAGACTGTACATTTACTCCAGAGTTTAGTAACGAGGTAAATATCTTCTCGTGGAACTCCACTCTTGGCGATACCTCGGCCCACTTCCTCTTCATTACCAAAGAATTCAGCGGTATCAATCAGCCTGTAGCCATGCTGTAATGCACACAAAACTGACTCTTCCGTGGACATGGCATAACAATAATGGCATAGCACATTATTACCTTCAGGAACTTTTAATTTTTGTTTAATTCCAAAAATTGCTTCAGCAAAATTTTTAAGAACACAACGGCTTATCTTTCAACTCGGTCAAGTAATTGGAATCCCTTTTGTTTTTCACCGGCAATATGCAACTCCCCACAGAAAATTTACGCATGTGACTACAAGGACGATCCCTGCTTGGTAAATAATGGAAGAATGTTCCAGGAAAGTGAAAGGGTGCTGGAAGTGACGGCCAATCCAAGAGCAAATCCTGCATGGGAAAGGGTACCACATGCAAAGTGGAAGGCAAGAGGAATGGAGGAGGCTGTATGGAACGAAGCATCCTGGAGAATAATGCGGACGGCTGCGGGAAGAGGAATAACAACGCATATGGTACGAAATTGGAAATTAGTTCCAGTTGCGAAGTGAAGAAGACCAGTTGTGGAGGAGAAAAGAAGAAAGAAAGGAGAACCTGAGAAAGGAGGAGAAAGAAAGGAGAAAGAAAGGAGGAGAAAGAAAGAAAGAAAGGAAAGAAAGGAGGCAGGGATGCGATAGTACGAGCTTGACCATGCATACAAAAGTAAAGTTGAGGGAAGGATGTGAGATTCTTCTGTGTGGTTTTAGAACAATCAGGGTCAAGAAAGATAAAGGTGAAAAGGAAGAGATGTCCACGGAAGAGTCAGTTTTGTGTGCATTACAGCATTGCTACAGGCAGATTGATACCGCTAAATTCTTCGGTAATGAAGCGGAAGTGGGCCGAGCTATCGCCAAGAGTGGAGTTCCACGAAAAGATATTTACCTCGCTACTAAACTCTGGAATAAAGGATACGAAGAATGTAGAAAGGCATATAACAAAGACTGTACATTATTTAAAACTGCCCATTTTCTTCTTGTAAATGTGAACCAAATTATTTAACAAATATTACAAACTTTCTTTAAATCCCTCATTTTTGTAAATTTTCGTCTTTGAAATACTATCTTACTGTATGCTGTTATACATTTGTCTTCTTAAATACACTAATTTGCCAAAATGGATTTGTAAAGAAATATCTTTTAATCTTTTGTATCTTTTTTAACTAATTAAAAGAGATTCTCTGCATGAAAATAGCGTGAATTGAAGACATTATTATTTAAGAAATTATTCTGTTGATTCTCATCTTATTTCGTTACTTATTTAGAGTTCTTTAGTCTTACTCTTTTTATATTTGTTCACATCATGAGATCCGTGATATTTCAAATTCCCAAGTTTGGTTTCTGTTTCTCCCTAACAAGAAACATCCTATCCTCATTTTACTTTTCATTATGTCAACACTCATTTCAACACAGGTCCCTCAGAAAAGTTTGAGATGCTTCATCAACAAACTTGATCAACAAACTTCACATTGCATTTCATCAGTAATTGTATCCTAGCTCTTTCTTTCCAAATTTTAAATTTTCACTTGCCTTTCTATAATTATATATATATATATATATATATATAGATAGATAGATAGATAGATAGATAGATAGATAGATATGTGAGATCCGTGTATTATGAAATTTATCTGATCACCACTAGTTGGCAGAACTATCCCATTGCCTTTAGTGAATATTATTGTTATCCAAAGCAGGAGGTGACTTTTACATGTGTGCCTTCATTTGGACGAGTATTAAATTATGTTTTCCGTTTTATATGATCATGGATGTAACAGGTATGTTAGAATGAATGTATTACTTTCTGCTGTTAGATAATTTAAATATAATTTTGACGTTAAAAGTAGCAAATGTACTTATTTTCTTCACAATCCAGACATGTGTTTTGTGCGCGCCATTTTGCATAGCGATATGTGATTGGAAACAACCTTGCTCCGTCCATGCGTGTAATATGAACCATGCGCTGTTGTGTAATATGGACCACTGGTTGCTAAGCATATTACTATGAGCCTGAAGCTTGTTTTATTTAATATATTAAACGAAAAGCACAAATTAGAGCTTGCTTAATGTGATTCAAGTCGTACAATTTTTAGGATTTAAATTTGTCAAAATTTGACCCATAAGAGGGTTAAAGAGAGGCAAATTTTAAAATCACCTTATCTCATAAACCAATCCAAATAAAATCGTGAAACTTCACATGCCTACAGTATGACTACAGTTTAGTGCATTATAATGACAGCTTGTTTTTAAAAATTATTTTAATTAATTTCTAGTTATATTTTGTCTTTGGTTTACTCGGTCCATATTACACGAACGTATGTGTAATATAGACCACCGACACGAAAATAAAAAACATTATTTCCTGCAATAATAGTTACCGGAGTACTTTACCATGTTTGAACCATGTAGCTATACAATTGTTATGAGCAGCACACAAACTAAATCTTTTTATGTTAATAATTTAAGGTTTATGAGCATTCTTGTTTACAGGGTCCATAATACACGGATCTCCCCTGTATAACAAAAGTCCAATGCTAAATCCTATAAATGCTATAATAATGGGTTCGTTATTAGGGCGTTCATTAAAAATAGCTTAGGCAATTTCAATAAAAGATGGGTTTGCATCATCTACAGGAGCATTGTCACAAGGAATGCACTCACTAATTGTTTTCACTCAAAGCATTCTCACACCTACACATTTAAATTTCACAGATCTCTCGAGTTCGTGATAATAGCGAGCTCCTTACATTTTTAATATACACATTTTTTTTAGAAAGGCTCCAATCACACATTATAATCGTCTCATATATCTTACACGTTAATTGTTGCATAAATATCCTTTCGTGTGATCTCTTAATTTCATCACAGCACTCAATATTCAGTGAAGTATTCATTCTTTTTATGCAAAGTTCCCAGGATATCGTAACAATGAAATATTTCTCCTTTTGAAAAAAAAAATAATAAATTTCACGATTCTAGAGAGTAAGTTTATGAAATATTTTGGTGAGAGGAATGCTTCAAACTTGTTCTGTTACTCGTCACAAATGATTTATTGTAATAACATCATACTTTTTTGATGTTTTGAACTTTGAAGTTTTCATTGTATAAGAGAATTTAAATTCGAAGTATTTTTCTTCGACTTACAATAAACTGTTTTCTAATAAAAAAAACTCGTAATAACTCCTTCTTCATCCTAAATATCTTTAATCAATATTTCAACTTCTGCAACCAGCAAATCACTATTACTTCGGTTAAATAATCTATCATTCATTCGCCCTTTGTCTGTTTTTAATGTTATGAATAAGCATATTCTTAATTTTACCATGAGTAAGACTTGGCTTATTATTATTAATGTTCAGTGTAAGTCAGTTTAATTTTAAGTAGAACTGATTTATGACAGAATACATTGTAATGCTGTAAAGAAAGTTGAAAATAAAGCGTCGTCGATTAACTTAAATCCATACCTCTTCCTCATAATGTTTCTTCTTATCATATCATAAGATCCAAGACATCTTCAATACCAAATGTATATAAAAAACAAAACAAAAAAAAAACATATATCGGATGGCCATAAAAGAAACTTAAGATGTTCAGGGCCCTCTGCGAGGAATGCATTGGACGAATCGTAACAACATTCGGTGCACATACAGAGTGGAACATGCGGTTTCGATTTCTAAAAAAAAATTAGTACCAAAAGTCGCCAACAGGGCAAAATGTGGAGCTGCAAACGTTGAATGAGTTATGAATGAGTACTTGCCAAAAGAGATAGCACACATCACGTTTCGTAACAATATAGATAAAGTTTATTGGTAATTACAAATAAGGTTCCATACAACCATCACCGTGATATTCCACGAGCTGCAGGCGGTGCAAGACATGTTCCACGACTGCTTACAACATTTGTCGCACCTGTAATATAATTTCGATCTTTCAACGTCGGGCTATCTGGGACATGTCCTTGATGCACAAAGCTTTTAAGAATTCCCCAGAGCCAAAAGTCACAAGGATTGAGATCAGGCGACCTCTGAGACCGTGCTGTGGGAAATGCGCGACTCATGATTCTGGTGTCAGAAATGTTGTCACAACACACGCTGTATCTGATATCCGATGTGGGGTGGGGCACCCTGCTGCATAAAGATGGTCGAATCGAGACTTCCTCTTAGTTGCGGAACCACAAAGTTCTTTAGCATAGCAGAATGCCGTGCAGCATTGACGGAACATGTCACTAGTCCACATCGGTGAGTTTCCTCGTAAAAATAGGGACCGATGATAAATGATAGCGTAAAGCAGCACTACACTGACTTTCAGCGAGTAGATAGACATCTGCAGACCCACATGTGGATTAGTCGCAGCCCAACAGCGGCAGTTGTGTATGTTAATATCACCGTTCAAATAAATGTGCGCTTCGTCACTCCATAAAATCCGCCACGGCCATGCTTCATCATCTTCCATGCGCACTAAGAATCTTAATGCAAACTCAATGCGGGTGGTCTTATCGCCAGGCCCAATTCTTGAACAAGACAGATTTTATAGGGATTAAACTTCAATATCTGATGCAGGATTTTCCGCGCCGATCAGTATGGAATATCCGTTTGCCAGGATATTGTCCATGCACTGCTGGTATCCTGTACATTCCGTCATTTCCTGTTCCACAATAGCAGTTGCAACTTCTTCAACGTGATAGTGACTGATAGCTTTGCGTCCCCGGCCTGGTTCCACTGCTGGAGTTCCAGTAGTTCCAAACGTTGAATCATTTAGCATCATCAACCGCCGAAATTCCCGAAGGGCAACACTGGCATACTTCGTATTATCAGTGGTACAAGTATGCCAGTGCTGCCCTTATAATACAGCTGATAATACAGCTTCACTAATAAAGCACAGTCACGTAAGGTAAGAGCCAGTGAAAGGCAGTTCGTCGTCGAGTGATGTGAATTCTACAAGCCTTTCTTTTTATCTTGATCGCTCTTCACATAACGCCGTTATGCAAATTAGTGGGTTAACAGCGCCACATTTCCCCCTGTTGGCGACTTTTGGTACTATTTATTTTTTTTAGAAATCGAAACCGCAAGTTTCCCTCTATATGTTCACAGAATGTTGTTACGATTCGTCCAATACATTCCTCGCTAGAGGGCTATGAACACCTCACGTTACATGCCCACTGATATATTAATAACGAATTTTCGAAACGCTCTTCTTCTTTTCTTTGTCAAATTTTAAGTAATAAAAACAATTTACAGATGTTAATTACCATGTCTTATCATACATCCTGGACATTGTTAGAAAATATCAATATAAATAATACTCCTTGCATACGAAAACGAACCTTACTTTACATTATAACATATTCCAACAATCATATTCATTCATTAAAAATCCAATTCTTCAAATTTTAAAATTTTATGATTTTTATTTATATTAGATAATATTATATCTCTCGTCAATTTTACTGTCTATTTATTTCTAACCTTTCATTTCTATTGAAATTATCATTCAATCGACAAACTTTCAATAAATAAACAAAACTTTCAATAAATTTTATTGTATTCATATCTTTTTCTTTATATTTCCGTACTCATGCTGTGATTTAAATTACAGAAATGTTCTGCTAACTCCGATTTATCTTTCTGCTTCTTTTTAAGATAATTGGCGTTTTCATACAATCTCTCTTTAACTGTTCTTTTATTCTCTCCAATATTAAACCACCCACAATTTAGACATTCTATTTTATACACTTTATCCATTTCGTATCTATTTTCACTTCTGTTCAACTTTTGGCATAAAATATTCTTCATCTTATTCTTATATTCAAATATCACTTTAATATTATATTTATTACAAATTTTCTTCAACTCTAAACTTTTTCTATTTAAATGAGGAATGAACATTCTTGTATCTTCGTTGTTTTGTTCAACTTCTTTAATTTTAATGGTATCATAATCCTTCAAAACCTATTAATGAATTTTCCATTATAACCACTTTTCATCAATATCCTGTAATCGTAACTTATATTTAACGTCATTACTTGTTGCTTTTATCTATTCTGTTTATAAAATTTTCAAATTATTATTATATTTTTCTTAATATGAAACCCATGACTTGAACGAAAATTCAAAACATGGTCACTCTGAGTTTCCTTCCTGTAATGCTTCAGTAATAGATTGTTATTTTTTTTATTAAACATACGTCGAAAAAATTTAATTTACCATCCATCTCCTTTTTCATTTTAAATTTAATATCTTTATTTCTGTCATTAATATCTTTAAAGGATATGTCAAACAGACTTAATATACCATACTAAATAATCAATGCATCATCAGCATATCTCAAATAATCAAAATCAAATTTTATATTCACTATTAAATTTTCCTCAAAAAAAATTCATAAATTTGTTGCACATACTTCCAGACAATGGTGATCCCATTGAGAATCCTTTCACCTGTCTGAAAATGTTATCTCCGTGCTTAAAGAAGGTGTTATCCATTACCATTCTAATCAATTTCATGAGTGTATTATTATCTATCTTATTATTTAACAACATCATACCTCCTTCTTAGTTCACTCCTCTTCATTTTATATATTAGAAGTCATCACAACCAACTTCTTCAAATTATTTCTTAAAATAGTTTATTTCTTAAAATAGTAATGGTTAAAATTGCAAATATTCGGAATAATTCCTTCTTCCTTTTTCAAGCTATTTATAAATAAAGACTAAGACAACAAAAGAGAAACATGATATGACATATTCTCGATTAAAACAAATAAACTCACATCTCAACAATGGAATAACATCTTTATATTTTAATTACACTAAACCATATCGGTAAAAACCCTTTTACAAACCCAAAAATGATAAGCATGATTAATAAACTAATTCTTTGAATACAACAGATTTGGATGAAGGCAAATAATCTTTTTTCAAACCATTAGCTTGAAAAATACTCTCGTTACTTATATCAACACCATCGTATCTATTTTAATTCTGTACTTTTGAACTCCTTATTAACAAGCTTTTAATGTGTTTTTTTTCTTTTCTTTACTATCTTTTATAGAAGCCAAAATTTTTACATTAGTATTCATTAAATTACCTTTACCTATACAATGTTCTGCTATTTCCGATCTCTCCGTGAGCTTGTATTTTACATAATAGGCATGTTCTTTCATCCTTTCCTTTAGTGTTCTTTTTGTTTCCCACAAATAGAACATTTCACAATTAGCACAATCAATTCTGTAAATCAAACCCATCTCATTTCCTAAATCATTCTTATTAATTTTGGAAAATAAGATATTTTTAAATTTATTATTATTATAAACATAAGTTATTTGATAACCATATTTATTACAAAGTGTAACAAGGTGCCTACTGTAACTATTGAGATAAGGAATATCTGGTATTCTCCACTTTTAATTCCTTAATCTTAACACTCCGTCGGGTGCAACCGATCTGATAGGCACATCTCGAACTCTTTTGTTCGCTCCTCCCCCGCTAAATGTTTTCGCGAGATCTCCATCCTAGTAGCTTCCGCTTTTCCAGTGCTAATAAGAATGGCAAGGTCATTTAGTAATTTTCGTTCTTCATTTCCGGTTGACAGACGAAGTGATAGCATAGACTCATTGCGCCCGATTATGTTGCAGTTTGACAAATAAGTTTTCACAGTTACTTTTAGTACTGTATCGCATTGTGTCGTTAGTAATGTCATATTATAAAATATTTCGCAATTATGTATAAAACAACTCTCTCACAAACTTTTGCTTGGTCAACTTGCTCAACGCAGTCTGAAATCCTTTCGGATGCCAGGACACCTCCAACACAAATTGAAAAGATATGCTCCCCATAAACAACCAAATCAAACTGATGATCAGCCCCAGATACCTCCAAAACGACGGAAATATGAAACATGCCATTTACAGACTCGTCGTAGACGATTGAGTCAATATGAATGTAAAAACTGCCATACTGCTACCTGTATCTCACATGCTGTTTTCATGTGTCCTCAATGCTATCACAGAGCGCTGAAAGGACATATATATATGCTGATGAATCAAATGAATGAGCGATTAGACATATTATGTTCTTGTTTTACTTCAATGTCATTTTTCAGTCAAATAAAACTTTGAATAATTATTTGTCCCATACTTCGCTAATTTTTGTTAATTTTTGTTCAATAAATACACGTTTTCTTTAAAGACTAATTAAACCTGTTGTACTGCTCCTTCGGTATTTTTATACAGTGTGGGCGTTTACTACAAAGTGTTAACAATTGCTTTTTGTAAGAAAAAACGTTTATATCTATAGAAAAGATTATTAAATGAAGGGGTGTATAAATTTCGGTAATTTTTGGTAGCTAAATATCCGTTTCCTTTAAAGACTATATAAAACTGTTTTATTGTTCCTTCAGTATTTTTATAATGTTTAGAGGTTTCCAAAGCATAGTTAACCATTGTTTTTAGTAAGAAAAAATGTTTTTATCTGTCGAAAAAAAATTTAATCAGGTAGTGCCTCCCAGGCTCAATGTGCCCGACCTTGTGCCACACCATATTACGCCCGACGTAGTGGTAAATGTATTATAATTTAAAAGTTGTTTTCTATTTTTAAATGCTAACTTTTCCACCTTAAGTAACGTTAATTTTTTTACGTTTCATTCATCTATGTTATTATATATATTATTCACATCCAAAGAAAACAGATGAAATTTCTTCTTATTGTTAAAATATAGACGCTTTAATTTATTTTCCAAATCGTTATTATTCGTAATAATTATAACTTCTCTCGGTAGTTTAAAGTTTATAGCTAATCTGTTCACGAATCTTGCCAAATTATATACTGCTTAGCCAGACGAAAGAGACTGGTCACGTGATTTACTGGTCCTTGCTACCTCTTTCTCAGCGTGAAAATAGGGGAGATGTGCCGACAAGAACAGAAACAAACAATGTATAAAGAAGAGATGCGTAAAGTGGAAAATTACTGCACAAAATTCAGTTTAAAATTAAGAGAATAATTAAGAAATTATTTATATTACTTAATTAAAAATTAAGAGAATAAGCGAGAATAAAATACATACACACAGAATTAGAAATACTTGTATTACAAACTTTTAGAATTTAATGTGTTCCAAACCCAGTCTTTATCGCTTGGGCAAGCAGTACCAGACTTCAGTAAGCATAAATAACTGATCCAACAGGGTAATCCTGCTTGTGAGTCTTTATTCTCCTATTCAATATCGGAGTTCTACATCCTTCTTTCATCATTTCCTGCTTTTCTTAAAATTTATAGATCCCTGTTTCATTCATTCTTTCATCACCACTTTCATTCTATTATATAATTTTATATTTTCTCCTAATGCACATCATTCACAAAATCATCCAAATTTTTATAATAATCCTTTCTGTTCATAGTAATTAATTTGTTTCCTTTATGAGATTCGGAAATATGCAATTTCTTGTTTTTATCTATTTTTTTTTTCAACAACTCTAATTCTTCCTTTTTTAAATTCCCATCCACTTCCATAAATTTGGATTGGAATTTATCAATCTCATTAAAAAATTATCTCCATCTTCAAGATCCATTACCTCAGCCACTGCTTCTCATTTTGCTATTGTTTTAATGACCAAGCTTTCTTCAACGTCATATACAAAATCCATACCTCTGTTCAATAGTTAAAGTTCTTTTTCATTCTTCTATCACTCAGATTAAATATCTCGTCTCATCCTTGAATTCCTTTATTTAAGTTTCTTCATTTTTTTCTTTCTAGCTTTAATTTTTACCTTAACGTAACCATTATGGTGCCAATTCATTACTAATTTAAAGTCATCCTTATCCAACAATGAATTGTTCAATGAATTGAACCTGGGATCCTCCAGTCTACAGTCCAAAAGCTAAAACATTGGACTACCGTATCCACGGTTTATTTGTTTAGTACATTGTTTAGTAGTTTTGTAAGTTCTAATTTTTATAATCTCCGACTATAATATATACATAACTTATGAAATGGTTAGAAGCAAAAATAATAAGATATTTAATAATTTGATTTATTGCATTTATATTTCTATCTTCTAATATAAAAATATTATTGTTTCTTGATTGAATTGAATTATTTTCAAATTCCATATCATGATTGTCTACTGATATTATATCATTGTCTGATATATATATGTATCATATATTTATACATTCCTTTAATATCTTTTCTTTCAAGGAGCATCTATGTTGATTTTGATACACATACGATCAATGAGTAAAGAGGTAAGGGTAAAAATCGACTATTTTAAAATATTTGAATTTTAATAGATAAATAAGTTAGATAGATAAGTTCTCTTTCTTACTAGTTTCTTATCTTTTCATCGCTTTCAATTGATTATTTTTCCTTTTCTTCGTTTTCAATTAAACTGCAAATTGCTTCTTAACTACTTTTTTTCAATTTTTTTCCTCAGAGATGCAGTTTTTCGTATTTGTTTTTTTCATTACTAATGTTGACATATCAGATATAGTTTGTTTTTTCAATTTTCTGACAATCTGTCTCGGAACTTAGTTATTAAAATTTTTTATTTTATTTTTATTTTAATGTAATGTATCGTAACGTTTTACCTATCTAGATTTGTGTGAATACATTATTTCTAAATAGATCAGAAGGAATTTGAATTATTGTAAAATATGAAATGATTGAAGCTTATGTACAAAGATTCACCACAAAACGAATATTAGGCTGCGAACAAACAGCAGTGGAAACGCTAGAACTGAACAAAATTTGATTCGGATTACAGAA
>JAFIDM010133427.1:0-19647 GCA_023159025.1 Thereuonema tuberculata | reverse complement strand
AATGTCTTCGGCTATTTCCTCAATGCGCCTAGTCACAGTGCTAGCCGACAAAATCACATGTGCTATCTTTTTCTCCTAGCACATCTCCTAGAAGTTCACGGCAAATGACTTTAGTGGAGGGCAAGATCAATTCTTCTTCGACAGTGAATGGCTTTTTAGCCTTAGCAATATTTGTCCACCAAATATGATGCTCTCAGTGAATTCTCTTTTATTGATGTGGTGGCTCTCAGAAATTTCTTCTGTCCTTCGTGTTCCAGTTTTTTTTCTTTCAAAATACTCCAGGGGCTTGTCTTTTAATCCAGGATGCTTGGCGTTCAAGTGGCGAAGCAGTTTTGAAGGTTTCATTGCCTCATTAGATATCATGATATTGGTGCGGTTTTAGGTGACGTCTCTCAGCTCCTGGTTAACCTCTCGTTCACGAAAAGTTGCACAAACCAGAGAGAAATACACCACAGTAAATAAAATGGAAATCATTTAATGTTTCTTGGGCGGCCCGGTACAAAATGATCTACGGCCCGGTTGGGGATCACTGCTCTATATAATATAAGGGGTATCGATGTTACAGTGTGTGGGCATTCGATAACCACTCTGCGACTACATCTAAATCCCTGTTCATAGAAATATTGAGGGCCTTAACTTCGGAGACCATTTAGGCCATCGTGAACCTTTATAGGATAGGCCATTTATTTTCGAAACAAATTTTTTATCAGAAACTAAATTAATGCTTTTCACAGAATAGCAAATTTATTAATTAATTCCTTTACCACTTTCTCTATATTTGAGTAATAAATGAAACGAAGAATCATTTGCTGCCCTCGACAATTTTAGACAATAGTATTAGCATGGTTAAACATACTTAATAAATAGATTACCGCTAATATGAGGCATAACTGGTGTCTGTTCGAGGCATTGAGAATCTTCTTTCGCACATTCCAGTCATCATCGATCTAAAAATGAAAAGTTATTTACTACATCTTCAGTCTTTAATTCATTGATATTTTGAATCAATTTATTTCTATATAAAATTTTAATACAGAAAATTACTGTTATTTTGTATTTATTATCCTAATAAAAACGATGAAACAATCATTGTAGTCTTCCCAATATTAAATCAAGCAATAATAAATTTTGTATTTCACTCTACTTTTAATAAATGTTGAAACAGTAAGCAATAAGAATGCCCGGACAAGGAGTAATTCGGGCAGATTATTGAACAATCATTTAATCCAGGGCTTAGCGTAGAGCCTGTTATAGCGGTTGAAAAGAGAAATATAAGAAAGAATGTCAATCATTGACGAGAGATGTGGGAACTTGATCCAGAGTTGAACAAATTTTAGTCCTCTTTCACCACTTCAGTTAAAAAAGTAATAACATGTAAATTCAATTGTGTTAAAGAGATATAAAAAAATTGGGACAAAGGACTAATGAGATTCATCACTGATCTGAAATATTATCAGGACGTTCTTCAAACATGATACTTCCAAACACTACACTATAAGGACTTTTTGTATAGTTATATAACCACAGCATGACCAAATACAAAATCTATATTTTGTTGTTAATTGTGGTTCATTTCACCCCAATACATTATACTGGACATCGAAAAAACAAGTGCCACGAAGAAGCCAGCTTAGGAATAGGAATCAGATCAACGTTAAGTGGTACTCAGGTTTAGTTGTATCCAGGATTAGTAGTATCCAGGCTATAGGATCGGTGTTCAATCCCTGGAGGAAGTGTGGGATTTCTTCAGAGTCATTTACGTCCAGAGTCCAGAGCAATCACCTACGCTGTAGATATATGCTCCGGCATAAATCAGCTATGCTTGCCAAGCATACCTGGACTATATTTTTATTCGTAGGTATCAGAATTCTAAGTCTATCACAAACAAATTCTTATCCATCTGCTGCTTTTCAATTCAGTATTATCCGCAGATCAACAAAAAAAAACCAGTACTGTATATCGATATATGATTATATGATCATGGTAAGCAATTAAACAAGTTATTGCCGCTCAAAAAATATTAGTTACAACACTGTCCGTAATGTTGTGTTTAACAAAAGTAACATCGGAAAAAAAGGCGAAATTATGGATAATGTTGTTTTAACAAAACTTTTGTTTTCCGAATTTCCAATTTTAAGGGTAAGATTTAAATATCCAATTACAATAAAGTATCTAAATCTTTGTGAAAAATATGCAATAAAATTTTTTACCTTATCTGCTTCCATTTTTTGTACTTATCTCTCACCAAATTACTAAAAAAGATAAAATATCTTGAATTTATTTTTAACTTCCTGAATGTAAATTCTAAACGTATAAAAAAAGTATTTTAATACATACTCACGAAACTACATTTTTTATGGTAAGAGTTTCTTGTTCTTTCTTCTGAAACAATATTCGTAAAGGTAAATTTCAAAGCATACTTGTTGCGAGACATTAATAGCACGTAAATATCAATTAAATAATTTGCCTTACTCTTAATCATGAAATTTCTGTGTTTTACTCTTGCTGCAGCTTTATACCAGGTGTCCAAGAAATAACGTGAGGTGTTTGAAGCGCCATATGATGTTCAACATTAGGCGAACCGATCTCAAAATTTGGATTGTAGGCTGATGGGTCATGGGGAGAGCAGTCACGAGGAAAAAAGATCCTAGTTCACACAGTCACCATGAAGGGGCATGTGATACTGCTGTAGGCTGTACGCAAATGGAGCTCTCCTCGAAAAAGCTAGAAACAATGACTCATGCACTAGTCTTCAACAAGAGCACAGCAATGCCGTTAATACTTGACCGCTCTTTTCTCCTGAAGCTTTATTATTAGTTGAATGGAAGGCATTTTGGGAATACAGGCGTATCGGAGACATCGGAAGTGGCCCTGTAACACTATCGATAACAAATGAACAATGTTTGATTTACCTGCTCCGTTACAGGGATTCGCTACGCATCTTTATTCCGAAACCAAGTGTTTCCATTCCTGCATCAGCATGGTGCCCTAACACAGTAGTCTTCATAGAAGATGGAGCTGCACCGAACAAATTACGTGTTGCTAGGAACGCGATTGAAGAGAGCATTCCTCATGATAATGTAACAAGCAATCATTATCCTAAATATAGCCCGCACGATTCCCTGACCTCAATCTTTGTGACTTTTGGCTCTGGGGTTATCTCAAGGACAAGGTCTATCGAAGTAGGGTGCACATGCTACAGGAAAACGCTGTAAGAAGTAAATGTGGACGTCCCCATGACCCATAAACCAACAATGCCAAATTGATATCGATTCGACAAATATTTATCAACTTATGGCTCATCAATAACCTCACGTTATTCATTGTGCACCTGGTATGAAGAAATATCCTAAAACGTTTTATCAGCAGTTCAATGTATAGTAAAGAAATAAACATGGTCCAATCAAAAAATTATAATGCTCTGTAGCTATCCGGCTCCATTTTGTTTCAAGGAAAGCATAACCTTTTGGATGGATAAGATATTTTAAAATCTTGTTTTCAAGCTGTACCAATGCAGTAAGAACTTAGGCATAAAGAAAGAGAATCTCAAACTTAAACTTCAGAATCATCTGAATCTCAAAATTTGTTCTTCAATGTTCAAAATATAGATGAAAATACGTCATCTTTTCTATTGCTTTCAGATAACAGTATTTTATTAACTACTAAACAACAGAATTTAAATGTTTTATTTATCATGAAATTTAGGAATTTTTAACCTTCCTATTAACATATTTATTAAAATTTATCAGTTGTCGATAAATTAAAAGGTATTGTATCTTCCATGAAACGTTGCCATTCGATCTCATATAATTTAAATATTTTCAAATATATTAATCAAAATTATCAGAACCGATAAAGATTTTGAATTAGCCCTTGTTACTTTCTCCTCAACATAAATAAAACGCTTTACTTGTCTTTTCTCTCTTTGTTTCTCTTTGACGATCTCTGAATTCCCTATAATGAATCCTTAATATCAGTGTAGCACTCAGAAGTTGGAATTTTGTTTCGACGACAAGACTAGCCTTACCAGTCATTCTAATTTCAGAAATATGGTGTTCAGTGTATCCCTTTGGGTCAGATTTTCAACCAGTATTTAACTTCACGCTGCCCATACAAAAAATTTGCTAGTTTGTTTAATGAATGCAATAAAGCAACATATTTATACGGATGCTGAATAATTTTCCGTCTTAATTCATGTGGACACCTGAGTTTTTTAAAAACCTTCCAATTTAATGTAAACACAACGAAAATATTGATTCATTAAATTCAACATGAAATTAATAAGAGTTACATTTGAATGAACTGGTAAGTGTTAGCAATGGAATCTTCGAATTGGGAAATTTCTGTACAATATTATTAAATTCAATTCCTTAAGTAAGGCTTGCAATTTATCTCCAAAAATATAAAACTAGATTATTATATTTTGCTTTGCTTCGTAGGAAATGTTTTGTAATGTGTTGTAGGATCGTTCTGTTATTTTCAACACCAAAATAAAGTAATTTAGAAATCAACAGATATTTCCTAATAAGCCGACAATTGCACATCCACATAATCTTCGACCGCTATGTTAAATTCAGGCAAAAAAGACACGTGATTGACAACGAGAAACAAAATGACATCATGTATTCTTCCGCAAAATCGCCCATCCGCAGTGAATGCAAACAAAGCATGCTATTGGCAGTACCCTAAAGCAAATTTTAATCTTAGATTTTGCTTTGCTCTCTTTTTGATATTTCAGAATTAAATTTCACCTGTTAATTTACATTTTCATGACTGGCATGTATTAAAATGTAATAAATAAATTGTACAGAAGAAAAACAACTTTAAAATTTTAATCTCATTCTGCTTCATAATAACATAGAATATGATAAATTGTAAAAATTTTACAAGTATGGATTGCCTAATAAACAGCATAGATATAAACTTGCTTTCATGTAAGATATTCTATTTTCGTCGCTATTTCAATTCACTGACTAGGCCTACATAATTCGAAATATTTTGGGTTTGGAAAAAAAAATCAGTTCAATTTTTCGAATATCTGACATTAGTTGGAAATATCTTTGCTTATAAATACAAGGAATTTCCCAGGCTAAATTATGTCACTTACCTATTTCAGAATTGTTCTTTCTTCTTCAAATTTATGCTGAGACGATGGATTAGCTTACACTGTGAATTTTGATAAATGGAAGAAATCCAATTAGAATTTGGTGATCATGTGATAACAGCGGACAATGCTATGACTATTAGCATTCCAGGTGATTGTTTCTTTACAGTATCATAAAATGCTTCCATTGTCAAGACATTGTTTCAGAGTTTTTACGCGATTGTAAATGAAGAAGATGATTTTAGGTCTTCCCTCGTGAAATTATGAGCTCGTTTTTCAAACAAAACATCCACGAATTTATTTTATTTTATTTCTATTAAGTTAATAATTTAAGGATAGTACTTAAAATTTATTCCTGTTTTGAGGAAAGTCAACAATTATTCACACCCGTTAAGAATTCTTTGCTAAAATCCCTAAGAAATGAACGGACATAAAAACTGCTGTCTCTTTTCAGTGCGTTGAAATTTCTATTTAAAGTCTGTAATTATATCTACATTTATTTAATTTCTTCGAATTCTGGTGGGTTCTTTTCTATGTTGTTAAGTTTATATCTGCGAAGAATTTTTTGATTAAATCACAATGGGCAACATTCTTGTTTCTAAGACTAAATTCAGAATTTAATGTTTCTTCGTTTTTTAGGAGTGACTTTCTATCTTCTTTTTGGATGGTTTTGTTTTCACACTCCCTATTTCTCGCATTAAATTACGGAACTATCCTACCTTCAACTAGAAAGCCTATCAGGTTATCATTTGCAAAATGGAAAGGTTTTCCTGTCTATTTGGAATAATCTAGAATTATCCCCTAATATTAATGTTGTATTGCTTCCATCTTTGCCTCACAAACTTGATCATCCCACATTTTACAGCTCATTCTAGTTAGAACCAATTTCGTTTGAGAAATTTCGTATATCCTCATTTAGGAGATATCCTCATAAAGTTTTACATTTATTTCTGTCCTCTCAGCTCCATTAATACTGATATATATCACAATAACTATATCAGGAATGGAGATTCCAGATGCCATTAAATAATGGTAAATCGTGGTAAATTCATACTGGAAGAGCTTGGATATCAAAAGATAAAATTTATAATTTCGTTTTTATAAAACATTAATGTTTTACCGTATGAATATTATTATTATTAAAAAAATCTCAAATTTGATTTCAAAATTTGAATCCACGCAATAAAACAAGGACAGGACAGTTTGGACCTGCCAGGTATTTACGTTTCGACCTACCTACCTGCTAGGTAGTTTTCAGCTTTTGACTTCTTAAATGTGTGGATCCAAGTTTTTAATAAAATTTTATATTTTAATTTTCAAGATTTCCATTTCTCTTAACAGCAGTTTTGATTTTTTTTTTAATATTTGCAATTGTAAAACATAAAATAATTTGTTATTTTTTATGTTTTTAATAAAAAAGTTGATGAAAACTTAAACTAAAATTGAAATTTATACAATGTATACTTGTACTACTACAACTTTTTTCTTGAATTTTTAAAAATTTATGCTACTGGACTGATATGTTTTATTTCAAAAAATCAATTATTTACATTGATGATTTCGGAATGGGTCAAAACAAATGAATACATACATATAAAAAAAAGATATTACATTGTGATACATCATTAAAGAAAATAAAACATTGTATTGAATTCCTTTTGATTTCTTTATTTCTTTTTTTTTTGTTTCTTGCTTTTTAAAAAAAAAACACCTTCGTATTAGCTATTTTTTTTCCACGTTTTTCTTGCAGCTTCATTAATATCATAAAAAACAATTATTGTTATTATTGTACTATCGTTTGAAAAATTTCTGTGAAAATAAATTTAGTCATGTTAATTCTTTTGATAACTGAAAGTAGTAAAATAAATTTTTCAAATAGCACTCTAGTGATAACATCAGTAACTAAAAAAGGACCCTGGCCACAAGAAAAGAGAATTAATGAAACATCGCTTCTTGATGTATTTTAAAAAAAAAGTAAAAGAAAACGCAATAAATTGTTTCTGTGAAACGACGGAGAAACCTATTGTCATTCTAAACCTTTTAAAATGCTTTTATAGGTCTTGGGACAGAAACATCACCTGAAGGACCTCGTTTTGTTACCGAATCTGCTTATCTGGTAGAATTCTCTAAAACCACAGGAACAAACAATTTTTGCTCGGCTTTTGGAAATCCCCTACCTACAATTTCTTGGTCATTTAATGATGGAAACAACGTGAAAGATGTTACTGAACTTCGAGAGATTCTGTCTGATGGAACTCTGGTGTTTTCTCTCTTCAGTGCACAGGATTATCGTCAAGATGTTCACTCTGCGGTTTCCAGGTGTTTAGCTTCGAATTCAGTTTCTGTAAAGAAGTTTTACTATTAAAAGTTATTGTGGCTAAGAGCAGTGATTAATTTATTTTATAAAGCTTGCTTAATCTTTTTTCTAGTTTTTGGAATCCTCAGTCTACAGTAATTGATTAGCAAAAGCATCAGCATTGAATTATTTATTTCTAGATGTTTGTTTCCTTAGCATGTAGTTCTTGATATAAATTCTTTTTTTGTGGCATCGCTTTATCCAGTCTCGATTTTTCTAGAGGTTGAATCATACATGAATCACCTGCCTTTCTATTAATGCAAAAGACTTGATAATTCCTGCCTTATTTCAGTAGTTATAAAGCTTTTCACTGGTTTCATTTCATGTATATTTATTCGAATTATACTGTATACTGACTAATGGTAAACATCAATTTTTCACTATAGTTTCTTTCTTACTGATATAAACAGATTTTGTCTTCCTTTATACATCGCTTTTCTGACCATTATGTAGCTGTGAGAAATCGTTGACGTCTGTCCAGTTAACATTTAAAAGAAGCGTGTGTAAGAGATGTAGAATGTTCAATTTATCTAATTGAGGCAGAGCTTTGATGTAAAAACAGCAAATCCCAACTTATGTTCGTTGTGAGAAAAACTGCATTTCACGAGTTTGTATATTTTAAGCTGTTTGTATATTTTAAGCTTATAATTTAAAAAAAAATTTTTTTCGTATGTTCTATCGGTTAGGAATGCTTGTGCAGATAACTGTAACTAAATGAGGTCTTCTGTTTATCTCAGCCAAGTTAATACTTCAGCATTGGATGCACATATGGCATTACTATTCATTGCCACAATAAAATGAAAATTTGTGATGGTTGTAATATGCCTTTTTTTCACTAAGCCCATCAATTATTTTCCAGCAGTTGAACTACAATCTCGATTTGAAATAAAAGATAAACAAAAAACTAATAATGAACAGTATTTTATTTTATTACATCGAATACGTCGTTTCTATAATTGCGTTACAGAACAGCAAGAATTGTATTCCACAGATAAAAAATTTCACAACAAAGTACATACTCATATTTTGTACAAATCAGTGGATCAGTGAAATTTAAGATAGCTCAGTTATTCTATTTAATTTTAACGTAAAATTTCTGATATTTAATAAATATTCGATAGTATAAAGAAATATTCGATAGTATAAAGAAATATTCGATAGTAGGTTTTTTTTTTACCTAACCTATAAATTAAGGTTATCTTCAAGCAATCGATATTTCCTATGAAGCTTAGTTTACACCTATTCCTGTCTTGCGACAAAAGTATAGATGAATACTTGTTGCTACATCCCGGAAGAACCATTTCCACTGCATAGTATTCTTGAATTCTGCTGTTATTTTTCTCCATTCATTTATTTTTCTTGGATTCATGATGGAGTCGAATTCATCTCCTGATTGAATTATAGTACACTGAAGCTTGAAGAACACTTCTTCCAATTTATACCTGAAAGAAGTAAAGCAGAGAGAAATATTAGCCACTTCAGTGTTTATGGAAGTTGCACCCACCATCTCACTTGCAGCACAGATATATAAAACTAAATAGAAGAAACAAACAACTTTTACTACGTCAATAATGCGCGATATTTCGTCCTTTACTTTCAAGGGCTTCTTCTGGATACATCTTAACGTAAATGAATACAATCTAAAAAACAAATTCGAACAGAAAGAGAAAACCATCTCTATTTTATTAATAATAATGTAACATGATTTGAAACATGTTTGAACAAACGTCGGAAAAAACAATATCTCAATTGTCTAACAGAATTGGCATTTCAATTGAAGATTAAAATTCCTTTTAATCTATTGCTTCTTATTAAGGATCTCCTGAAAATGTTGAGATATATATCGTTTTTTTTAAGAGATCTATCTTTATTTATACATAAACAGCTATTAATCAAACCGATTGTAAAGCCAATCTTTTGTATTCATCTTGAACTTTGTAAATGATATGTACCTCTGGATCAGGATTATGATTTTGGATTTGACAATGATTAGCCCATTCTGAAACATTCATCCTCTTATTTTGATGTTTCGAATCTTTTCCTCTTAAAAAATTCTCTATATGTTGTGTCAATGAATGGTTCCAACCTTTTTCAGTTGGCGACCCAACTTTCCTCATTGGAATACATCCACGGTCCATCGGTCCATGGTGGAGTAAAAAACCAATATTTGTATCATATATATATACACAACACATATATATTCGCATTATCGTATTAATCAAAATACTGAAATTTAATTGTTTTATTTTTGTAAACATTAAAAGAAACATGTAAAATGAGAAAGTAATCTAAAAACAATTCTGTAAAAGCTAATGTCTAAAAATTCAGTCAACGTTTATTTCAGCTGTTTCATTTTAGCTTTAGATTTATTTTAGTTTAGCTTAGGAATTTGAAGATTGTAATTTCAATTTTAAAATCTTAGAATATAGAATAATTTTAATGGTTTAATAGTTCTTAGGCTAATTTAGGAAAAGTTTAAGCATTTATATAATCTGAAGCTTAATTTTTAGCTTAATTTTGTGAACTTAATTTAGAATTTCTGCTTTTAAAAGAAGTTAATTTCCTTTACTAGCTTAATTTAAGTCAAGCTGTGGAAATTTCCACTTGTCTTGTGTTATGATGTAATCATTCCAAATTAGGAATTATTGATAGGATAAGAATATCACTGGACAATCAGATTATGATGTAATCTCCCATATTTGGGCAGAAAAGCATTCCAGTGAGCGTATAGGGTAGCGTTCCCACGACGTGATATAAGCGGCATTTCCGAGCTTATTTAACGCGTGTCTCGGAGACGATCGCTCTCTCGCCGCGGATAGCCTGCCACAAATGTAAATCTTCCTCTGTGCCTACAAATGTAAATCCATATCAACTTATATAATTTGCTAATATCATCTGTCTGTCGGTAACTCAATATAATTAAGCTATTAAGGTCGATCCAAGATTCTCAATGGTACCATTGAATCAAGGGTACTCAAATTTTGAATGAAATATTAGTTCATTTTGTCATTCCATGTTGTTTCCATGAAATATGAACTGAAATTCTAACAAAATATACGTTCCAAGCCAAATAATGTTGTTACCACTGCATCCATTCAATGTCAATTCTGTTAGACAATTGAAATGTCAATTCGATTAGACAAATGAAATGTTGTTTCAGTTAGACACGTGAGATATTGCTTTTTCCCATGTTTGTTCAAACGTGTTTCAAATCATGTTATACTAGTTGCGACCCGTGAAATATTCACGGAGCTAAAACAAATTCCACATTTTTGAAAAACACAAGATTAAAAAAGATGTTCTAAGCTAATTTTTTTAGAAGCCATGACTTCCAGAACAGCCCATATGTAAATTGAATATCGGCTTAATTGTTAAAATAATATTATATTAAAATAAAAATAAAAAATTGATTTACCGCTTTCGTAGTAGCCAGCGCTGCGTAATTATGATATGTAATGGCAACCTGCTTCTCCATTTCTGTCGAAATTGAAGCAATATTAACGGAATTACAACAAATGCCACATTTTTGAAATGCCCTGAATTTTTTGAAAAACACAAGATTGAAAAAGATGTTCTAAGCTCATTTTTTTTTCAAAAACCATGACTTCCGCAACAGCCCACATATAATTTGAATGACTAAGCCAAATTTTGTTAAAATAAAAGAAAATAACAAATTGATTTACAATTTTTTAACAATAACGAATATCCAACAGCCAACACCAATAATCCTGTCTGGAGATCAATGACAGCACATGCTTCGTCATTGTTTCTACTTGTTGAGCAGTGAGAGTGGGGCTACACAGCCGAAATTATGTCAAAAACCGAGTTTTTACAAACTCTCTTATAAATTTTGACGCATGAACTTTATGCATTTCAGTGTAAACTTCATTTATGTGTGAAAGAAAATCTCAATACGCCGATAATAATTGTATAATCGCGATCCGTCGTAGTGAAGTGGAGAAAATAGTGGAGACGCCATCTTTAACCATGGACATGACGTCATGCCTGACGTGTTCCAACGCCGCACTGTAATTGGTTATTTCAAATTACAAACATACAAATTTACAAAGATCGTACAACTTTTGCCTATTAATAGGATGATTACTATTGTTAAGATAGAGAAGGTTTTCTCTTTCTGTTCGTATTTCTTTTTTAGTTTGTATTAATTTACTTTAAGATGTATCCAGAAAAAGCCCTTGAAAGTAAAGGACGAAATATCGAGTGTGATTTACGTAGTAGGAGTTGTTTGCTTCTTCTATTTAGTTATATATATATTTAATATGACACAATAGTTCGTAGTTTGCAGCACAGATATTAAATCACCCAATTTTTGTTTTGACCAGTTACAGTAAACATATTCTAAAGCAGACAGGTAATAAATTGGCCGTTCAGAGAAATACTATTGAGTTTGTAAGTTATTTCAATTTTTTTCGCAATATTTCAACTTTATAACTACCTCATTCAAAATTTACATCGTTTCAATTTAAAACTGAACTTATTTACCCAAAAAAAATCGATAACAAAAAAAAAATATTACTTCTGGTCATATATTATGAAATGAAAATTAACTAACTTAATTTTAATCAGTACGATTCATAGTTATGACGATCAAACAGAAATATTTGATTGAATATTAAAAATAATTGATTATTGGCCTACCAAAGCTTGTTTTGATCTTGAAATCCTGTTCTGTTCAAAGCATTCAAAATCGACAAAATTTCGTTGTGAGTAACGAAACACTGCAAAGTAACTTTGAATGACATACTCTTGGCACTTTCCCTTTCCAAATTTTTCATGAAATTCCACATTTTTGTATTCAAACTTCCTTCCGCCACACTAAAAAATATAATAGATATACGATAGATAGAAATATGAGACCGAAAAACATATTGAGAAACACGTTACTATTGTAGATAATCTCTCATATCTTTTTGGAATACAAGGTTTCATATTGTATTAGATTTTTCTTTGTCTTTAAGATTAAAAACTTTTTTGGACATAATTGTCGATTATACATCTCCCATTTTACAACGAATAGGATCAAAACGATATTTGATCTTACATCAACTTTAAGTATTTAACTAACTTTTAAGAATTTAACTAAAGTGGATTGAATTTTATTTTTTTTATTCTTTTAATGCATTATGTAATACTGAACTTCCAAATATTGTGTTTCTTCCAATAGCACGATCTCAAAAGTGATGAAATGTAATTAACTATTATTTTTATTTCTTTTATTCCATCTTATAATAATATTTGTAGGGATCACAAGTCACTTGAAAGTAAAATTTCGGAATCTACCAAATACCTTTCCATTTTGCAATTTTATTTACTACTGTCTTTATATTATTGGGTGAGTGCAAAAGTTCTACCCGTTTTTATTATCCATAAAGAAGAGCAAATAAAAATAAAATGAACAATACCTATTAATGTGCATAATCCCCATTGCTATCTAGGACCTCTTGCCATCTTTCTGGTAGGAGATGAATCCCACGGCGGTAAAATTCCGGCGGTTTCCAGTCAAAAAAGTGTTGGATGGCAATTTTCACAGCTCAAGATCATCAAAGATTTTCTGATTGAAGGAATTGTTCAACGCTCGAAGTAGGTGATAGTTAGTTGGTGCCAAGTCAGGAGAATAGGGAGGGTGGGGTAAAACCTCCCAACCAAAGTCCAGTAACTTTTGGCGAGTGATGACAGCAACATGTGGCCTAGCGGTATCGTGATGAAGGATAACACGGCGACGATTGATGAGACCTGGCCACTTTGCTACCAAATTTGATGCAGCCTCTCTAACTGTAGACAGTAAAAGGCAGCATTGATTGTTTGGTTGAGTGACAGGACCTCCCACTGAATTATTACCTGCACATCCCACCACACACTCAATAACATCTTCTTGGAATGAAGTTCAGCTTTCGAAGTCGATGCAGGCGGATCAGAAGGGTGACACACAGTCCTACTACGCTTTACGATATGGTAAAGAACCTACTTCTCATCTCCTGAGACAATTCGTGTCAAGAATGGGTCATTTTTGTACCGGGAAATGAAGGAAACACAGGGGGCGATTCGGTCATCCCATTGATTAGCTGTCAGGTTATGTGGAACCCAACGATCCAACTTTCTCGTAAAACCCAACTTCACCAGCCGTCTCTCGATCGTTGTCCGGTGTACGTTGAAAGTCTCCGCTAATTTTTGCACGGTTGGATTCAGACTGTTCCTTATGGCTTGGTGAATATCGTCCTCTCCAACGTGTGATGGCCGTCCACTCCCAGCCTGATCTTGGCAGCTTCTGTCTCCTTCCCTAAATTTACGAAACTTGTGCTTTCGTCCATGTGCTTTCGTCTATTGCATCCTCCCCGTAAACTTGACAACTCTTTTTATCGAACTCGTATAATAAAAAATGTCTTATGTGCACCTTCTTGCTTTCCATGTTTCCCCCTCTGATATTTTTTTGAGATGATTAACTTTGTGAGAAACGATGCATTTATATGTGAGGCATCCACACGTTTGATTGGCAGACGATTTGCGTCATTACAATGTCATGGGTGAGGGCAATTCCATTGCAAAGTTTCATATCCTAAAACGGGTAGATCTTTCGCACTCACCCAATATTTCTAAGTCTAAATAAGTGTATCTTTTTAAACGTTAGATTTCTTTTTCCATCAGATTACTAGCAATTCTAGGAAATTCAAATTTTGTGATGGTTCAAAAATGTCCATATAATGAAAAAACGATGAAATTTTAGTAAATATGAATTTTCAGAATGAAAAGAAACATCAAAGCTATGTCGATAACGGTATACCAAAAATCATCTTTACTGTAAGATGGATATACTAATATTGTCCAAAACGATATCGAACTGAAAAACAAATGTTCTTCTGTTTCGAATTATTTCCTGCTCTCTTTATACAACATTCGCAATGTTTTTTTTTCTCCATTTCTGAACCATGTCCTGGAACTCGTTTTATGAAAGGACACTAAGGTTCCACAAAGAATTTTCTTTGATTGTTGAAATCGGCGATTTTTCAATATGGATTTAGTTCGGGGACAAAGCAAAAGTGCGCAGAGGTAAACTCAGTTGAGTACGGAAATCACGAATTGAGTAGGTTCGATGTCAGTTCAACACCCAGATCTTGTTCTCCATTCATCACTATAATATTTGATCGACTTCCACTTGATTATTTTGGTCGATAAGGCGATTTTCTCATTCACGTACATTGATTTAGCTCTCGTTTCATGATCATTTCTATATATCCAAGTTTCGTTACCTATTATGACGTCTTTAAGAAACTTTTCTTCTCGCTGGTATACAGACTTGAGGGTGGTCTGGTGTCGTCGTGCAGCAGGTGAATTTTGTTCATGCTTTGTGGCCACGAACACGCTGGAATCGTTTTCTAAGTTTCTTACGAGTCTTCACAAAAGCTTCTGAGTTAATCGTTGTAACATAGCTGGAGTCACAGCTGTGTGCGGTCGTCCAGAGCGCTGGAATTCAGACAGCTCCTCTTTTCCTTCTTTCTACGACGACAGACTATTCGACCAAAGACTCAGGCTTTTATCAACTGTCTTGTCTCCGTAGACATTCTGAACGATCCTCGCAATTTCAAGCTACTGAGCATCACATTAAGTAATTTTTTTAAACTGTAACTTTCATAATTTGTGTCATAAATACAATAGAACAAATGAATTGTTGTGATGTTTAACTGTCGATTAAAAATGCATTAAGATTGACCTACTGCTATTATTTTCCAGATCTTCAAAAAAAATGAACTGAAAAGATGAAATATCATGCCGCACATATTAATTACATTAAATTATAGAAATTATCAGAAAATTATTCAATTACCCTTGATATGTGTTGAATGTAAATAACTTGGAATTATTAATTAAGCCATGTATTAATGTTACTTAAGTATTATTAAAGCAAAAAAGGTATCTTAATTACCAACAAATCAAATTATTCAAATCAATGAGGAACGCGATCAGCGGGAAGATCACAAGTTTCCCTGAGAAACCATACAATTTTGATTCACTATGAGAGGTAACTGTCATCATGACCAGAGAATTCACAAACACAAACAGGCAAATCTACAAAAATAAAAGAAGAACAAATTACTAAGATGTTGCAATAAGTAGAATTCATTGAGCACAGCAAATAAAGAGTTTTATCGGACCAATGATTACATACTATGATTTAGGGATCGGTGTTCAATCCATGGGGGAGGTAGGGATTTCTCCGAGAGTAATTTACGGGTCCTAGGATACACTCAGTTCTCTATATAATGGGTATAGATATTACTCGAGTGTATAAGCAGGCGACTGTTGGCCTGACTGTGCAACTGCATCTAATTCCCGGGTCAACAAATATTGAGAGCCTTACCTCCAGAGACACAATAGGCCATCGTGGACCCTCATGGGATATGCCATTTGTTTTAGAAATAAATCTTTAATCAAAAACAAGATTAATTCTTTTTGCAGAATAGCAAATTCACTTTCTCTATATTTATGTTTTCAACGAAACGAAGAATTATTTGCTGCCCTCAACAATTTCAGGCAATAGTATTGACATGATTAAAAACACTTATTAAATAGATTACCGCTAATTTGACGAATAACTTGCTTTTCTCCAATGCATTGAGAATCTTCTTTCTCAGCGTCCAGTCATTACCGACCTAAAAATAAAAAGTTAACTATTATATCTTCAGTCTTTATACATTGATATTTTGTATCAATTTATTTTTATATAAATTGTTAATACTTAAAATTAATGTTATTTTGTATCTTTTATGATAAGACGATGAAAGAGTCTTTGTAGTCTTTAAAATATTAAATCAAACAATAATAAATTTGAAATTTCACTGTACTTTTAATAAATATTGAACTGTAAAGTAATTAGAATGCCCCGACAAGGAGTAACTCGTTCAATTATTTAATCCACTATTTAATTTATAGAATAGAGCTCTTTATACCTGTTATACCATTTAAAACATTGGAGAGAGATGTGGGATTCAATCAATTTTAGTCCTCTTTATACATTCAGTAAAAAAAAGGAATAAAATGGTAAGTTCAATTGTGTTAAAGAGGTATCAAAAAAAATTGGGACAAAGCAATAATGAGATTCAGCACTGATCTAAAATATTATCAGGACGTTCTTCCAACATGATAATACCAAACAATACAGCATCAGAGCCTTCTTGTATAGTACTGATAAACACTACAAAATCAGGACGTTCTTGTATAGTTATGACAGTACAGCATGATCAAATACAAAATCTATTTTTAGTTGTTATTTATAGTTCATTACATCCCATTACATCGTACTGGACATCGAAAAAATAAGTGCCACAAAGAAGCCAGCTTACGAATAGAAATCTGATCAAGGATCAGTAGTACCCAGGTTATGTAGTATCCATGTTCAGTAGTACTCAGTAGTACATTGACTGTGGGCTAGAGGATCGGTGCTTAATCCCTGGGGGAAGTGTGGGATTTCTTCCAGCATAATTTACCTCAAGAGTCCAGAGCTATCAACTATTCTATAGACATCGAATACTCCAGCATAAGTCAGCTACGAATGCCAAGCATAGCTGGAATATTGTTTTTGTTCGTAGATAACAGAAATCTTAATCTATCATCAGCAAAATCTTACCTTTTCAATTCAGTATTATCCGCAACTGAACAAAAAAAAAGTATGGTATATCGAGATAATACGATCATGGTAGAGCATTTAAGCAAGTTATTGTCGTCCAAAACTATTAGTTACAACACTGTCCGGAATGTTTTTTTTTACAGAAATAACATTGGAAAAAAAGGCGAATTTGAGGTTAAGAATTTTGAAGCAGTTCTTCGGAATTTCCAATTTTAATGATGTGATTTAACATCCAATTATAATAAATTATCTAATTTGTTTTGAAAGATATACAAGAGGGATTTTTACCTTATCTGCTTCCATTTTTCGTAATTATCATTCACCAAATTACTAGAAAAGATAAAATATTTGCATATATTTTTAAGTTACTGAATATCAATTCTAAATGCATAAGTATGTTAATAGATTCTATCGAAACTTCAATTTTTATTTTAACAGGTTACTGATTTCGTTTCTTCTGAAACAATATTCGTAAAGGTAAATTTCAAATCATACATGTTGGAAGATACTAATTGGAAGTAAATACCAATTAAGTGTTTTGGCTTACTCTTTAATAATGAAATTTCTGTGCCATTACACTTGTTGCCGCCTGATACCATGTGTCCAAGAAATAACGTGAGCTGTTTCAAGCGCCATATGATGCTAAATGTTAAGGGCATCGAACTCAAACTTTGGATTGTAGGCTTATGGCTTATGGGAGAGCAATCATCAGAAAAAGTTCCTAGTTCAGTCATCACCGGGGGCTTGTGGCGCTGCTGTCGGCTATGCAAATGGAGCTCTCCTTGAAAAAGCTTGGACACTATGACTCAGACTAGTATTTAAAAACAGCACAGAAATACCCTTAACACTTGTTGATCGCTCTTTCCTCGTGATGCTTTATTATCAGTTGATTCGAATGCTACTAGGGAATTACATGAATACAGGCGTATCGGAGACATCAGAAGGGGTCGAGGAACACTATCGATAACCATACGATGTATGGTTCAACTGCGCCGTTACAAGTGTTTCCATCCTTCCATCCTAACGCAGCAGTCTTCATGCAAGATGGAGCTACGTGGTACAAATCCCGTGTTGCTACGAATGCGGTTGCAGATAACATTCCTAATGATCATGTCATACCCAAGCATTATCCTTAAACATAGCCCAGACGATAACCTGACTTCAATCTTTGTGACTTTTGACTCTGGGGTTATCTCAAGGACGAGATATATCGAAGTAGGGTGCACACGCTACAGACTTGAACCACACCTTAAAACATGAATGTGGACGTCTGCATGATGTATTGCTTCACTATATTATAGAGCACGCAATGCATCGAATGCAAATGGTCTCGAGGGTGGAGGATAAATTGAACATCTTCTGTGACCAACTGTTATGTTCCACAATAACGAATTCCAACGAGCAACGAAAACCGGAAGATATGCAGTGACAACACCGGCACTGCTCCCTGGTGGTGACTATGTGAACTAGGAACTTTTCTCTCAAGATTTCACTCCCCATGACCCATAAGACTACAATCCAAAGTTTGAGATCGATGGGTCTAATATTTACCAATTTATGGCTCATCAAACACCTCACGTTATTTCTTAGGCATCTGGTATGAAGAAATATCCTGAAACCTTTTATCATCTTCACAATGTATAGTAAAGAAATAAATATAATCCATTCTGAAAAATTTTAATTCTGTGTTGCTATCCGGCTTTATTTTGTTTCAAGGGAATAAAAAGGTTTTGGATAGACTAGATAATTTAAAATCGAGTTTTCATGCTGTAGTAATGCAGTAAGAACGTTGGCGAGAAGAGGGATAATCCCGCGCATGAGGTGAAACTCTTGAATCTTATGAATTTCAAAGTTTGTTCTCCAATTTTCAAGTGATTGACGAAAAATGCCATCTTATCATTTTCTTTCTCTTACCAATATTTTATTAACTACTAAACAATAGAGCTTAAGTTTTTATTATCATATAATTTAGGAATTTTTTACCTTCCTATGAATATATTTATTAAAAAATATCAATTGTCGATAAATTAAAAGATATTGTATCTTCCAATAAACGTCTGCCATTAAATCTGATATATCCTAAATATTTCAAATATATTGATCAAATTTATGAGAACCGATAAAGATTTTGTATTAGCCCTCGTTACTTTCTACTAAACGTAAGTAAAACGCATTACTTGACTTTGTTTCTCTTTGACTATCTCTACATTCCATATAATGAATCCTTAATATCAGTGTAACATTCAGAAGTTGGAATTTTTGTATATATCGACGACAAGGCTAGCCTTATCAGTCATTAAAATTTCGGAAATGTGGTGTTCAGTGTTTCCCTTTGGTTAGATTGTCAACTAGTATTTAACCTCACTCTGTCCATGCAAATATTTAGAAGTTTGTGTAATAAATGCAGTAAACCAGCAACATATTTTTGTGGATGCTGATTAATTTTCCTTCTTAATTCATGGGGACACCTGAGTTTTTAGCAAACTTTCCAAGGCAATGTAAACGCAACGAAAATATTGATTCATGAAATTCAGCATTAAATTAATA
>JAFIDM010133426.1:0-19650 GCA_023159025.1 Thereuonema tuberculata | reverse complement strand
GGGTGAGATCCTTTTCTCCGAGGGACGGTATACATGTAGCTGACAAGTGGCATAAATGACATTGCCTGAATCCATGCACAGCGTCGCCATACCATTGTTGCCAATACTAAAAATCAACCCTCATATATTTTACAAACACATTTAAAATAGTTCCTCCACCTAAAATTAATAGTTTACAAATCCTTAGAAATTGTTTTAATTTTTTTTTAAGATACTGTTTCTCAATAATGTTATGTCTACAGTTGTTCATTTGTTCCTGTGCATTGCCACCTCTCGGCGACTTGTAAAACTAACCGGTTTCAAGCAAAGGTAGTTAATTGATAAGTCAATTTAATAATTAATGATTTAATTTGAAAAATTATTATTAATTAGAAACCTCAAATTCGAATTAAAAATTTATATCCACACACATTTAAAAAAAAAAAAAATTTACAAGTTAAAAAGGGTTAGAAAATATCAAAAATATTATCTGTTTTTTCAACTGAAGATGACCAAGCATTAAAGCTGGACGAAACTGTTCTTTTTAACGCTTTTTTAAATTTTCTAACCGTTTTTAACTTGTAAATTTTCTTAACGTTAGAAGTATCATAGTTTTAACGTGTGCATTAAAAAATAAAAAACTTAGTCTAAACAAACTAAAATTCCTCAAAATTATAATTTGAAAACATACATGAAAATAGCAGGAGCTTTCGAGCCCCCTTCGCTGAGCTCATTTTCAACTAATAACAGAAATATAGTTTCTACAATTTATACAACTTTAAATCACTTACAAACGTTCATTAAAAATTCTATTTCATTGGTATCTTCAAATCGTTGTATCTGATTGGCCATAATGTCTTTACCAATCTTGATAGGTTCCTATCCATGAGATTACCAATTTTTGTCGAGATAGCAATCAGTGTTTGGAAACGTAATATTTACCCAGTACTATTTGGCCATCTACTTCTATCTACTTCTTTAATGGATTATATAATAACTAGCAGCAAAGCCTGTCGGACGACAGGCATAAAAAAAATCTTAAAAATCATTTTATTATCAACTGTCAAATGTAAAGTAAATGTAATCTAAATACTGTGCTAACTTGTGAAGCTTCTACGGCAAAAATGGTTTTGAGTTTCGAAATCAGCATAAACAACTGAGTAAGTATGCCAAATTTCATTAAAATGGATGCAGTGGTAACAAAATTAGTTGGTTTTGAACGTATGTTTTGTTAGAATTTCAGTTGTCGAGGTCAGTTTAATGGAAACAACATGGAATGACACAATGAACTAATATTTTCATCCGATTTGAGTACCCTTGATTCAATGGTACCATTGAGAACCGTTGGATCTATCTTAATAGCATAATTATATCGAGTTACAGACAGACAGACAGTTTTTTTGTAATTTAGTGGTTTGTAAATTTACTTTATTTATTACTGAAATTTGAATTAAAACTTTGAATCCACACATTTTAAAAGTCAAAAAGTAAAAAAAAAAAAAGTTCAATCTACACACAACAAAATTCTTTAAAAATATAATTTAAAAACATACATACAATTGCAGGAGCCTTCGAGACCCCAACGCAGAGCTCACTGTCAAGTAGTGACACAAATATGGGTTCTACAATATATTGAAGTTTTAACCAATTACAAACGTTCATTAAAAATTCTATTTCATTGGTTTCTTGGATTCGTTGAATCTGATTGGCCACAATGTCTTGACTATTCTTGGTAGGTTCCTATCCACGTGACTGGTAGGAAGACCACGTCATCAAATGATGCATGATATCTGCTGCTTAATTCTCAAATAACTCGAGACTGAAGTTCCTATTGGCTGCTCTGTCAGTCTATACAGTTTCTTCAGTATTCTCTTTTTATTTTCCCCTTTTCTGCTGGAACCTGTAAATTCTCTACATAACATTTGATTACTCTGTTTGGAAGTTGTGTATTATATAGGTTTTAATTTTAGTCCTTTTTTTTTCTTTTAAAGAAAATTTAGTATCAATATTACGATTTTAGTCATATACATCTGAGCAATATTAGAACCGTAACCCTTTCTCAGTTTTTATACAACTTTTATGATAATCCAACCATTGTTTAATTTTTGCCATGTGTTTTCAATGTAAAAACAACTGGTATCGGAGCAAATAATCAAATAAACAGAACTTTTTCTTTCTTTGGATGGTATCAGATTTTTATTTACATGTATGCGATAAGCCATTTTATTATCTAATGTATAAGCCATAAAGATACCATTTTTTTTCAATCTACTTAAGCTGTCAATAGATTTCGAGATGACAGGGAAACGTGACATACGTAGTTTGGCCATTTAGAAATTTTAGGATTAAAAATGCTAAGCAAAGTACTTTCTATGGTTTTTTATAATAAAGTTTCTTGATTTTTATAATGTGTGGATACAAATTTTTAATTCAAATTTGAGGTTTTAAGTAATAATAATTTTTTACGTTAAAGCATTAATTATTAAATTGAAATATCAATTAAATTATCTTTCCTTGAAGCCTGTTAATTTTACAAGTCACCGAGAGATGGCAATACACAGGAACAAATGAAGAACTGGAGATAAGATTAAGGATTTATTCATTATTTATTTTTCAATTTATTCATTAACTACTAAAGCAGTTTATCAAAACATGCACTTTTAAAGCAAAGTAGTTTCTTTAAAACCATAATACTTTTCACCATACAAAAATGAGCATGTAATGCTTGAAAACCCACTAAATTTTAAAAATATGTGATTTTTCGAAAAGTCCGAATTCTCCGAACATTCGGATTTTGTCATCCTGACTTTCGACATTTTACTATATTTTTAAATAACTCAAAAATGACCTCCTTGAATGTAGTCGATGCATCATATATGATTTACTCTTCTTATATTTTTTAATATAATAAAAAAAGTTTGTATTTCTAATATTAACAAGGAGACGATATACCCTTTATCTTTCAAATGTGACTGTCCTTTGTGAGATGAAAGTACACATGAAGTACTTCAAAATATGTAAAGGTATTGGGGCTATCATGAGAAAGCAATTGTTACCGTGTCCTAACGGTATCTCGCTGGGTTGTGAATCGAAGGTTCCGCAGTCCGTATCTCTTGGGGAAATGGAATGTAATTTTTTTTTTTTTAATTTCATCTTATTTTGTTTTTACTTTCTTTTCTGCTTTTTCTCGGTATTTTTTTTAATTTTTTTTGCCTTATTTCTTTATGACGATGTAAGTTTTTTCCGTTTGATGTTATGAATATTTCACAGAAAACCAATTTAAGACAAGAAGTAAACAAATGATATTCTCGTAACTTTGGTTTTAATTAATTAGTTATTGAATTAACTAACTTTTTTTTCTTATCATCTTGTGATGATACTCTTTCACTGTTTGTATTTAATATTATTTCAGTTGTGCATTTATTTTAGGAAAAATTAAGTTTTTATTTAAGAGTTTTAAATGTAATACTTCACTAACTGATTTTTTTTTCTTATTATAAAAAAAGCCAAGGTTAATATTCTCATTAATTTTTAGTTTTTAATTAGAAGTACTTTAATTGAGAAAAATAAAGTAAAACATATACTGTATGTAATTGCTTAACTAACTAAACTATTTTTTTTATATGCTAATACTCATATTATTAGAAAAAAAAAAGTTATTTTTTTAAGAACTATGTTTTGCTTGGCAGTGCTCTGACAGTTATGATAATTACCGTATGTGGATCTTCAAAAGTTAATGTATAATAACTCATCTTGTTTTTGTTTTTTTTTCATCAAAACTAGAAAGGAATCTTTCAATAATTACAACTTTCACACAGCACCAAGAGAATATGGTAGCTATGTCAGAGCACTCATATTCTCTTGGTGTTTGTTAATGTTATTAATATTTGAATCATTAAAATTTATTGCTAGGAATTCTAAGCCTATTCATTTACAATTAAATACGCATATGAATAAACAGCTATTTAAATAGCTAAAAAAGTGTCGTAAGGATTCAATTGAGAAGTCTGAACGGAATACACGTTTGCAATAAGGATAAATACATGCGGTTGTTAATGGATTAAATGCATAACCGTTAAATATGTGTTGCATATTTCAATAAAAAATTTGCATATATGTTGGATAAACTGATAGCAAACTAAACAGCACATTGAGAAAAAGATCCCTTACTACAAGTATGAAAGAAAGTTGCAATTTTTGAAAGATGTCTTTTCAGCTTTGAGAAAGAAAACGCAAGAAAAGATACATTAACTCTTAAAATCCATATAATGATCAACACTGTCAGTACTGCCAAGCAAAACATTTCTTTAAAAAATAACTTTTATCATCTTTTTTTATAATGTGAATATTAGCATTTAAAAAAAATTAACTTACTTAAGTAATTATATGTTATATACTCATTAACAAAAAAAACGACGAACCTAGAAGGAGTTGTCCGATGGAGACAAAAATTGGTGGAGAGGAAGATTATGTACAGAATAGAAAATGATTAAAATTTCAAACTAATTGAATGATTTATGTCAGAGTTACAAAGTAACGAGCTCAATAAGGTGTTGACACACTCTACCCTGAATGCAAGCTGCCACAGGACGTGGCATAGAGTGATAAAACTCCCTGATTTCTTGCCAAATTTGCTCCAATTGTCGGGCTAGGTCATCCACATTCCCTGGTGGATGCAGTCGCCTTCCCATCATATCCCAGACATGCTCGATTGGAGAGAGATCTGGGGATCTGGCTGGCCAAGGAAGCTGCAAGACAGATCATAGCAACACGTGCCGTATGTGGTCTGGCATTATCTTGCTGAAAAATAAGGCCAGGGTACTGCAAAAGGAAGGGTAGCAAGACAGGTCTCAGAATGTCGTCGATGTATCGCTGTGCTGTAAGTGTACCTCTAATGACGACCAAAGGGATCGGGCTATCAAGGGCAATGGTACCAAAGACCAGAACTCCTGGTTAAGGGCCTGTGTGAAAGCAGGATCGGCACGCTGCCCTGGGCATCTCCAGACACGTCTGCGACGATCGTCAGGACACAGTTGAGAGCGGGATTCGTCGCTAAACATTATACGTCCCCAGTCAGCATCATTCCAACCGGATCGAGCCAAGCACCACTGTAATCTGGCCCGACGGTATGCAGACGTGATTGGTAGGTGGCATGGCGGTCGGTACGAGCGAAGATGTCGCTCTCTCAGCCGTCTGTGAATAGTCATGGTGGACACTCGTGTGTGGGTCACACGTCTGATGGTTGATAACGATGATTCAGGCGCTGTGACAGCTGATCTGACAATCACTCTATCCTCCCGCTCTGCTGTGGCCCTACGTCGACCGCTACCTTCATGACGCTGTAATCTGCCATTGTCCACCCATTCCTGCCAGCATCTTCTAATCGCCGCATCAATTCGACCCATATGACGAGTGATTCTCCGAATTTCTCAACCTGCCTCTTTCAATCCAATGATACGACCTCTTTCAAACTCTGACAGTTGCACGTAATGAGCTCGAATCCAGCGGCAAGGCACTTTTTCAGTCGTTGAAAGATATCCTATCTCGCAATGCAACAGAACTTTTGACAATCAGATTGAGAATCGCTTCTTATATACACCTGCTGAATGCGCAGTTCGATGCGCTGTAGCTCTCGCTATTCATACATTCGACACCAAAGTTTAATCATTTGCATGGGCGGTCCCAATGTCTTTGCATACGAAATTTCATTACAATCGGACAACTCCTTCTAGGTGTCGTTTTTTTTGGTAATGAGTGTATATGTTTACTTTTTTTTTCCTCAATTAAAATACTTCTAATTAAGTTAAAGTTAAAGTTGCGATCAGGCCCAGAGGACCACGCAATGCAGCTGGAGGGTAGGCTGCAGTTGAGCCTACGGGACAAAGTTGAGGACAGGGGGTCGGCCCGTCGCTCGCCCGCCTTTAACTCTCGGGAATGAAATCCGGTACCCATTCTATAGAGGGCTGGGTAGACCCTAGGGCCCGTTTGGAGGAGAAAGAAGCGTGGAAAAATTCCCCTCCTCCGCCGAGGCCGGGAATCGAACCCGCTACCTCCAACCCGCAGCCAAGCGCCCTTACCCACTCGGCTACCGCGCCCACAAAATACTTCTAATTACAACCCAAAATTAAGGTGAATATTAACTTTTTTTTTATAATAAAAAAAAAATAAAATTCAGTTAATGAAGTATTACATTGAAAAATCTTAATAAAAACTTAATATTTCCTAAAATAAATGCACAACTGAAATAATTTTAATACTATCTGTAAAAGAGTATCGTCAGGGCCATAGCTACCACCGGGGCAGCCGGGGCAGGGTCCCGAGGCCCCCGTGCAAAGAGCGCCCCCGAATGAAAAGGATTTTTTTTTTTTTTTACGAAACCATAATTTCATGTTGCCCCGAGGCCCCAATTCTGTAGCTACGGTACTGCGTATCATCACAACATGATAAGAAAAAAAAATTCAGTTAATTAAATAACTAAATAATTAAATCAAAGGTTAACGAGATTATTATTCATTGACTTCTAATCTTAAATTGGTTTTCTGCGTAATATTCGTAACATAAACGGAAAAAATTTATATTATCATAAAGAAATAAGATAAAAAAAAAAAATAAAAAAAAAATACAGAAAAAGCAAAAAATAAAATAAAAAGAAAATGAAATTAAAAAAAAAATTACATTCCATCCTTCAAGGGATCTAAACTGCGGGACCGTTACGCCAACACAGCGAGATACCGTTACGCCACGGTAACAATTGCTTTCTAATGATAGCAGTGAGCGAATAAGACAATATTTGAAAATCGATGAAAATAACGCCGAATATCTCGAAATCTGTACGGCGTTGGCCCCAATACTTTACATATTTTTGAAGTACTTCATGTGTACTTTCATCTCACAAAAGGGTACTCTCATTTGAAAGACACAGGGTGTGTCGTCTCCTTGTAAGTGAAAAAAAAAATGATGTCTTTTAAAATGTAGTCGTTTTATCTGACTGTATATCAAATATATCAATAATAAAAAAAATAAATCTTAGCTACATTTATTTAGAGAGATTTTTTAATCGTTTCGAGCAAATGTTGTAGAACTAAGCCCAAAACAGGATCCGCAACAAAAACAGTCATAAATAAAAGAACTCAAAAGTCCTTCATTGAAGCGTTTTTATTTTAATACTTCCCTAGCGGCATTTCGAGGCAACAGTAGTTTTAATATCCTTATGGTTATTTTGTGTAATTTTGAATAGGAAATGAATGAAAGAATAAATGTTAAAAGTGCGTTTAAAAAGAAATAATTGCTATTAAACTCTTAAATATTTGTATATCTTTGAAATATTATTTAGCTGTTTATTAAAAAAAGTAAAGAAACATTGAAAGAAATAGAAGCCCACAATTGTACTGAACTGTCTTCAGATATAAAACATTTGATGTGCAGATAATAAAAAAAAAATTGTTGTAGATGCCCTCCTTGGAAATACTTTGTTCTTCATTGTCAAAAGTATTTCCAAGCAGGGCATCTATAACAATTTTTTTAAATAAAAAAATTTCTTTCTTTTTGCGTAATATATTAAGAGAGAAAAAGTTATAAGAAGAATTTCATGGACGTGAATCTAATGTGATTTGGCCTCATATTCAGAAGTGTATTACGTTTTCTATCAGTAATGATGATCGACGAATTAACTGTTATGTTTGTCTGTATTCCTTAAGAAAAAATAAAAGAACATAGTTGCTTAATATCAAGAAACCTATTTAAGTTATGATTTTTTTTTCTTTTCATCGGGAAAAAAAAGCCGCCAAACAAAACTGAATCCGTTTTATTTTGTTTTAATTGTAATATATGTTAAATGCATACCGTAAAGATTATCTTTTAAACAACCTTCTGAAGCCGTATACATAGGCTACACATGTAGTGTTTTTATATGAATATAAAGTATTAATAAAAATGGTACTTTGAATTTTCCAGTTTTCTTATGTCAACAAAGCAAAGTGTTATAACAGCACAAAATTTTATGAATAATTCAGCAACTCCATAAAAGAAAAATGTTTATGAAAGACGCATCATAGCTTCGACCATCATTAAAACTTACCCCGTTCGAAAGTTCAACTGTCGTCAGTGCAATTCGATAATAATACACTAATGAAGTGTATTATTTATTTTTATATTGTTATTTTATATTTTTTTTACAAAGACAAAAATAAAATTTGCACAAATGATGTAAGGTATATGGCCCAAATACTGCCCAAATATTCCTAATACCGCCCAGTGCGATGTAGGACGGGACCATCGATATCACGCGGGAACCGATGGAAACAATTTGCCATTCCTTCCATTAGCACGCTGTGTTCGTTTGGTGGTGTTAGTTCAACCCGTTTATTTTTTGTGAATTCTTGAAGTTTTTTTCGTTCCGGTAAGTTATGAAACTACTGTTTCTTTAAGTACTGCAGCTTATGAATTATTCATGCTATCATAACCATCTAATATCGTGAAATAGTGAAAGAAATAACCTACCTGTTGATATTTCTAACTTGTTAGAGATATCCGGTTTGTCTGTAGCATCCGCTATATTGACAAGCTAGAGAGTGCCCACTATCGCCCACCTCGTTGTTCCATACATCGCTCACTGTGCGATTGGTTTATTACAGATTTCTCAACGTAAGACATGGGACAGAGTCAAGATGAAGGAAGCTGTCACAACTGTAAAAAATAAAGAAATGGGCCTTCGGAAAGCTTCGAAATCATTTAATGTCCCTAGGTCAACTTTAAAAGATTATGTTAAAAAGCCTATTGAGGAAATTCAAACACTACTTTATGCGCAGGAGATAGAAAACTGGTTAACAGCCCACCCCTTTCGAGCAGTGACAATGTATCAAGTAGGTAAACTGATAGGAAAAGCTTACATCAGAGCAGCTACCATGGACGTTGCCACAAAAGGCTTCAAGTCCAGGAATCTTACCCTGCAATCCACAAGTCTTTTCTGACGTAGACTTTTTGTCTCATCAAAGCGAAGAGGAAGGCAGAGACAACGAACCATCTTCATTTCAGCGATCGACGTCTCAAACCACTTTTTCAGACGGATCAAGCTCTCCTCGTTTGGTGTCACCGAAGGATATAGGCCCAACACATAAACTGATGGTCAAAAAGCCGAGTTCAAGGACTGGTACTGCAGTTCTTGTGAGTGGGTCACCATTCAAAAATGCTCTAATGAATTCTCTCAGCAAAAGGAAATTAAGTCCTAAGGGGCTGAACTTCGAAGATCAAAGAAAAAGAAGCTTGCAATACATAGAAATAATTGCGAAAAGATTAAGAAAAAACAAAAATTTATGCAACAAAAAAACCTTCAGAGAGCTCCTCAGACGAAGAAGAGCCAACCTACGTCTCAACTGACGACAATGATAGTAGCTGCTATGCGAGTGATGATACCGAGTGTCCATTCAACGGCTACTACTCTAAAAATAAACATGGCAAGAAGTGGATAAAATGTATTAGTTGCTTCAAATGGTCAAATGAGGCTTGTGACCCAAGAAAAAACAAAGTTTCACAGAAAAATATGTGTGTCCCTTTTGTCTGTAAATGAACTTTACTTTGTCAATAAATTAAACAATTTTTTTAATTGGCGATATTTGGAACAGTATTTAATGGTGTGGGCGATATTTGGAATACTTTCATAAAATTCAAAATATGTCTCTTGACAGAACAAAAATTGAGGAAAAATAAAAAATAATAGTTAAATCTATAATTGGTTCAGGAACATGTAAGTGAAGGTTAATATGATGTAATAACACCAAAGCCTGTCGGACGACAGGCATAAAAAAATCTGAAAAATCATCTTATTATCAACTATCAAATATAAAGTAAATGTAATCTAATACTGTGCTAACTTGTGAACGAAGCTTCTACGACAAAAATGGTCGCATTGGCTAAGTTCGTCTGCCTGTCTGTCTGTCTATAATTCGATATAATTAAGCTATTAAGATAGATCCAACGGTTCTCAATGGTACATTGAATCAAGGGTACTCAAATTGGATGAAAATATTAGTTCATTGTGTCATTCCATGTTGTTTCCATTAAACTGACCTCGGCAACTGAAATTCTAACAAAACATACGTTCAAAACCAATAATTTTGTTACCACTGAATCCATTTTAATGAAATTTGGCATACTAACTCAGTTCTTTACGCTGATTTCGAAACTCAAAACCATTTTTGTCGTAGAAGCTTCGTTCACAAGTTAGCACAGTATTTAGATTGCATTTACTTTATATTTGATAGTTGATAATAAGATGATTTTTCAGATCGTCCGACATGCTTTGCTGCTAGTATATCATATTAACCTTCACTTACGTGTTCCTGAACCAATTATAGATTTAACTATTATTTGGACAATAATCAAATCAAATAATCCTCTAATCAAATGTCCGCAGTATGCTGTCTTTCGTTTTTGAATTGTTCTTAGAAGGGATCTCTTTTGGCCAGCTCTTTGTAGGACTTCTTCATTAGTTGTGTGTGTTATCCAGCTAACTTTAAGCATTTTTCTTAATATCCACATTTCAAATGCATTAATTCTGTCTTCAACATCTTTTTTTAATGTCCATGTTTCGCATCCATAAAGCAAAGTAGACCAAACGTAACATTGGAATGTAATTTTTTTTTTTTTATTTTATTTTATTTTATTTTTAATTTCTTTTTTGCTTTTTCTCTTTTTTTTTTTCTCTTTTTTTTGTCTTCTTTTTTTTATGATAATGTAAATTTTTTCCGTTTATGTTAAGAATATTTCACAGAAAACCAATTTAAGATTTGATGTAAATAAATAATATTCTCGTTAACTTTGGTTTTAATTAATTAGTTATTTCATTAACTGAACTTTTTTTTTCTTTTACTCTTTTACTGTTAGTATTTAAAATTATTTAAGGTGTGCTTTTATTTCAGGAAACATTAAGTTTTTATTAGGAGATTTATATATAATACTTGACTAACTGAATTTTTTTTTTTTTTATTATAAAAAAAAATTTAATATTCTCGTTAATTTTGGGTTTTAATTAGAAGTACAGTACAGCCCCGATTATCCGCGGAATTGGATGGTAAGGGCTTCGCGGATAACAAAAATCGCGGATAACCCGAAAAAAGACTAAAAAATGAGGTGTAAATAAGAAAAAAAATATTTCACCATTAAAAACTACGTTTTATTGTACAAAAAACATAATATGTAAAACTTTTAAAATATGACAGTAAAGCAGTAAAGCAGAAACCCTTGCTCTACGTTTGCATCCACAAATTCCGAGAAGGCATATAGGATCACGATGCACAATAACCTGTCAGTAATTTTCGACCTTCGCACTGTAGGGCCTATTGTATTTTCTTTATTGTTGGCTTGGATTAAAATTTGGTTTTTTTGAGGTTCGTAATTAAAACAATTATTCGCGGCACTCGCGGATAATCGGGACTCTACTGTTAATTTAATTTTTAAATTATTGAGAAAAAAAGTAAAAACATATTTAGTATACAATTACTTAAGTAAGTTCATTTTTTTTAATATGCTAATATTCACATTATAAAAAAGGATGAGAAAAGTCATTTTTTTAAGAAATGTTTGGCTTGGCGGTGCTGACAGTGTTGATCATTATATGGATCTTAAGAGTTAATATATCTCTTCTTGCGTTTTCTTTCTGAAAGCTGAAAAGACATCTTTCAAAAATTGCAACTTTCTTTCAAACTTGTAGCAAGGGATCTTTTTCTCAATACAGTTTGCTATCAGTTTATCCAACATACAAATTTTTAATCGAAATATGCAGAAAATATTGAACTGTTGTGCATTTAATCTATTAACAACCGCATGTGTTTATCATTATTGCAAACGTGTTCAGACTTCTCAATTGAATCCTTACTATACTTATTTAACTATTCAAATAGCTGTTTATTTATATGCGTATTTAATTGTAAATGAATAGGCTTAGAATTCCTAGCAATAAATTTTAATGATTCAAATATTAATAGTATTAACAAAATACCAAGAGAATATGAGTGCTCTGATATAGCAGTCGTATTCTCTTGGTGCTGTGTGAAAGTTGTAATTATTGATAGATGGCTTTCTAGTTTTGAGGAAAAAAAACAAAAACAAGATGAGTTATTACACATTAACTTTTGAAGATCCACATACAGTAATTATCATAACTGTCTGAGCACTGCCAAGCAAAACATATTTCTTAAAAAAATAACACTTCTTTTTTTTCTTATAATACGGGTATTAGCATATTAAAAAAATAGTTTAGTTAGTTAAGCAATTGCATATAGTATATGTTTTACTTTATTTTTCTCCTTTAAAGTACATTCATTAACAAAAAAAAGACGCACCTAGAAGGATTAGTCCGATGGAGACAAAAATTGGTGGAGAGGAAGATTATGTACAGAATAGAAAATAAAATTTCAGACAAATTGAATGATTTATTTCAGAGTTACAAAGTAACGAGCTCAATAAGGTGTTGACCCACTTCTACCCTGAATGCTAGCTGCCACACGACGTGGCATAGAGTGATAAAGCTCCCTGATGGTCTCCTGCGGTATTTCTTGCCAAATTTGCTCCAATTGTCGGGCTAGGTCATCCACATTCCCTGGTGGATGCAGTCGCCTTCCCACCATATCCCAGACATGCTCGATTGGAGAGAGATCTGGGGATCTGGATGGCCAACGAAGTGTTTCACAAGCTGCAAGACAGGTCATGGCAACACGTGCCGTATGTGGTCTGGCATTATCTTGCTGTAAAATAAGGCCAGGGAACTGCAAAAGGAAGGGTAGCAAAACAGGTCTCAGAATGTCGTCGATGTACCGCTGTGCTGTAAGTGTGCCGCTAATGACGACCAAAGGGCTCCGGCTATCAAGGGAAATAGCATCCCAGACCATAACTCCTGGTTGAGGGCCTGTGTGGCGTGCAATAGTGAAAGCAGGATCGGCACGCTGCCCTGGGCGTCTCCACACACGTCTGCGACGATCGTCAGGACACAGTTGAAAGCGGGATTCATCGCTAAACACTATACGTCCCCAGTCAGCATCATTCCAACCGGATCGAGCCAAGCACCACTGTAATCTGGCCCGACGGTGTGCAGACGTGAGTGGCAGGTGGCGTAGCGGTCGGTACGAGCGTAGATGTCACTCTCTCAGCCGTCTGTGAATAGTCATGGTGGACACTGGTGTGCGGGTCGCACGTCTGATGGTTGATAACGATGATTCAGGCGCTGTGACAGCTGATCTGACAATCACTCTATCCTCCCGCTCTGCTGTGGCCCTAGGACGACCGCTACCTTCATGACGCTGAAATCTGCCATTGTCCACCCATTCCTGCCAGCATCTTCTAATCGCCGCATCATATTCTAATCGACCCATACGACGAGAGATTCTCCGATTTGCCCAACCTGCCTCTTTCAATCCAATGATACGACCTCTTTCAAACTCTGACGTAATGTTGTTCGTTGTGTTGCACGTAATGAGTTCGAATTCTGCGGCAAGGCATTTTTTCAGTCGTTGAAAGATATCCTAACTCGCAATGCAACAGAAATTTTGACCATCAGATTGAGAATCGCTTCTTAAATACACCTGCTGAGTGCGCAGTTCCGATGTGCTGTAGCTCTCGCTATTCATTCATTGGACACCAAAGTTTAATCATTTGCAATGTCTTTGCATACGAAATTCATAACAATCGGACAACTCCTTCTAGGTGTGTCGTTTTTTTGGGGGGAATGAGTGTACTTCTAATTAAAAACTAAAATTAACGAGAATATTAACTTTGGTTTTTTTTTTACAATAAGAAAAAAAATTCAGTTAGTGAAGTATTACATTTAAAACTCTTAAATAAAAACTCCTCTTACATAAAACACCCCTCCGTGTTGTCTCTACCTTGACGTGATGGATGGGGCTTGCGTGCATCACTGACCCTTAGAGCTATGCCGGCGGTAGCGTAGCTATTGGCAGGGACACCCAAGTCGGACAGGTCGAAGGGTAGGTGCCAGACAAAGCGAGACACTCTGGTCCTCCAGGTTGGGGGTTTTCATGTAGGGCCAGCAACCCAACTGATCGAAAATTTACCACAGCTACGAAACTGAAAGTCAATAGAAACCGACAGTCATTACGGAAACGATTTTGGCATGGTAAACGGACAGTGAATTTTGGATGTTGGAATGTACAGTGAATCTCTACTAAAATAGATGTGTTGCTAGAAGAAATGAAGAGATATATCTTGGACTTGGTGGTGTTAACTGAAACTAAGAAAAAGGGGAAAGGAGAAGAGCAGATGGGTGACTTTCTACATATTTGGAGTGGTGGTATCGAAGAGTTCAAAAGCGAAGGCGGGGAGTCTCATTTGCTGTGAATATAAAACTCAAGAACAAAATAACTGGATGGGAATGTATAAATGAGAGATTGTTAGTATTACATACAATAATGTTCGCTAGGGAAATATCATTCGTAGGAACATATGCCCCAACAAACGATGCAAATGAAACAATTAAAGACCAGTATTGGGATTTATTAAAAGAGACAATAGAAAAATTACCACTTAGAAAGGAACTATTTATTTTAGGAGACTTAAATGCCAGAATAGGGAATGGAAAAATTCAAAATGTCATGGATATATATGGCGAAAATGGAGAAAGACTTATAGAGATGTGCGAACAGATGAACTTAAGGATTGGAAATTCATTCTTCCATCACAAGGAGATACATAAATATACATGAAGACAGGAGACCAGAAATTTAAGATCCAATTATTGATTATATCATTGGAAGACAGAAAAGTACAATATAAATACAGGATATAAGAGCATATAGAGGGGCAGAATGTGGAACGGACCATTACTTGGTCAGAGCAAAATGTATCTTTCCATGGAAGAAGAAGAAACAGTTAAAAGAAGAACAACAAAATAGTGAGGACTCATTACAACAAGAAAATTACAATATTGATCTGCTACAGGATGAAAGCATTAGAACATTTTAACAACATAGAATGGATAGAGAATTGGATGGAGATTTTGGACAAACAGCAGAAGAGATATATAACTACATAAAAAACAAAACCCAAAAAATCGCTTATGAAGCTTTGGGTAACAGGGAGAAAAATAACAAAATGAGCTGGTTAGAGACCAAAAAGAAAGCTGAAAGAAAAAGAGAAGGGTATCTAAAATGGCTACAGTCTAAGAGAGAAGAACATCTCAGGGAGTTTAGGGAAATAAAAAATAATTTGAAATATGAAATAAGGAAAAGTAAGAATGAAAGATGGGAGAGGAAATGTGCAGAGATAAATGCCCAGATTGGATTTAGTCGATCGAGGAAAGCATGGAACGTCATCAAGGAAATGAGATTAGAAGAAAATCACAGAATTAATTTAAATCTCATCAAAATGGAGGAATGGGTCAACTATTATTCTCAGCTGTTACATGAACATAGACAACATTTTATAGAACAAGAGTATTGCTGCGATTATATAGAATTAGGTATATCAGAAGACGAAGAGAGAAAAGAACTGGTTAATGGGAAGAACAGAAAAGCACCAGGACCTGGTGGGATCAATTTGGAATTAATCAAATACGGAGGAAGAAAAATTGTTAAATTAATCAATAGACTATTAAATGCAATAATACAAGAAAGAAATATACCAAGAGAAATGATAAAGGTTTCCTTATATCAATACATAAAAAAGGGGACAAAAGCAATGCTTAAACTACAGAGGAATATCTGTTACTAATCCATTAATGAAAATCTTGGGAAGAATAGTAAGAAATAGACTAGAAGAGGAATTTGAAACATTTGAAGAACAATGTGGTTTTACAACAGGGAAGTCAGGAATAGATCATCTTTTTACAATCAGGCAACTATTGCAGAAAAGCCAGGAAAAAATGAAAGATATTCATTTGATATTCATAGATCTAGAAAAAGCGTATGATAGCATTCCGAGAAAGCTTTTGTGGAGGGCAATGGAAACTGCTAATATAAGTAAGCCAACAATAAATTTAGTGAAACTTATGTACAAGGACAATATGTGTCAAATAAAGATGGGATCAAAAGTTTCTAGAGAATTCAAAACAAGCAGAGGACTTTTGCAGGGATGCTGCATGCCACCCACCCTGTTCAAGATATGCTTGGATGTTGCATTAAAGGACTGGAAAAGGAAATGTGAAAAAATGGGTATAAAGCTGAATATGGGTATAAAGCTTGATCCCATCTTTATTTGACACATATGTTTTGCTTGGCAGTGCTCTGACAGTTATGATAATTACTGTATGTGGATCTTCAAAAGTTAATATATAATAATTCATCTTGTTTTTGTTTTTTTTTCACTCAAAACTAGAAAGACATCTTTCAATAATTACAACTTTCACATAGCATCAAGAGAATATGACTGCTATATCAGAGCACTCATCTTCTCTTCGTATTTTGTTAATATTATTCATATTTGAGTCATTAAAATTTATTTCCAGGAATTTTATGCCTATTCATTTACAATTAAATACGTATGTAAATAAACAGCTATTTAAATAGTTAAATAAGTGTAGTAAGGATTCAATTGAGAAGTCTGAATGGAATACACGCTTGGGGTGTTTGGGGTATATGTTTTTTGGGATGCTGAATCCAAATCTGAGGTTTGCGAACAAAATTTCTTGACGCAACATTAAAAAAAATGTAAAAAAGGTAAAAAATCTCATGTTTTTGCGGTGTTTTGCTTATAACTCGAAAACTATCAACTTTTCGTAAATACCCTTCCTATTCAAAATGAAAGTACATAAAATTTCCTACAAATTTCATCATTTAGGTTTGTTTCTCCGACGAACTGTTCGGGAGGAAGCGCTAGTTGAAAATTGGCGTATTCGTAGTCTCCGCAAGCCGCGCTGGTGTGGTCGAGCGGTCTCAGGCGTCGGTCTGTCGTGAGATCAATGTGCCAGCGCCCGGGTTCAAATCCCGGTAGCGAGCATGGATGTTTCAAAAATTTCCTTTCCTGTGTTGTAGCCTCTTCTTCACTTTCTCTTCGGTCTGACGTCATTCCTTAATGGCGTCCTGGGGAAGGCCACGGGAAACCACCCCAGTATCTTTCCCTTGTAATTCTAGGGAGTCTGCTAGGGGTTCGCCGTCTTGGGAACACTAGCGCTCCCTGGAGCACGGATGCTTCGGCAACGAAGCTCGCACTTCGGTGCGAACCGACCACACAGTAACACACAGTCTCCGCAAAAACCCACTTTTTCCACTTCAAAACTCTAATTTATTATGAAAGACTTGCAAGAAGTAAATTCCTCCCAGTTCTGTGCAGATATCTTATGTAGATCGTATATGTAACGGTACAGGTCTGTTTTTCACAAATTACAGAATGTGAAAGTTATTTAATGAAGTTCGACATTGTACAAAATCAGTTACAGAAAAGGTAAATTTCCAAAGAAAAATCTTGAAAAATTGTTACAAATATTATATTACATTACGTATGATCATATAGTATATTAGTTTATAAGCAAAAATTATATTAGCCGTTGTCGTTTAGTGGGTCCTGGATGAGGTTCGTCAAAGGCGGCGGGTCCTGGCATGGGTTCGGGTTATTCTATCGTCAGCGTCGGGGCTTGTGCATCTGGTAAATGAAAGAGGTGGTGAGAAAATCACTTGTGATCATATCTTGGAGATATGATTACGAAATAGATTGTGAGATTAAACATACCTTCCGCATCATGTAAGCGTCTTTCTTCAGTCTGTTCTTGGTCTTTTTCTTCGATCTCGACTTCATCTATGTCAATGCTGTCTTCCGGGGGCTCGACGTTTTCACACAGTCCTTCGCATGATGTGCAGATCGGGGAGCAATGGAGGCCTGCCTTCCTGCAGCCACAATGTTACTATTTTTGACCCGGTGTAACAAAAACCCGCCGTCGATGACATATTTCGTATCGTTCAAGTCCGCCTGTTCAGTCGGTGCAAAAGCCCTGTACAACCTCGATATTGTTCCTGTCCTTATCCCATGCTCCTCGAAAAGAGAGAGAGGGTGGGGTCTAAGTTCGCAACGCACAAATTCTCACAGCTCTTCATCTGGAAGTTTCACGATGGTCATTCATCGTGCGGTTGGATTGATGACAACAGCCTGTCTTGTATCTGAATAGAGCTGTTCATGATCGCAAGAGGCTGCACTCTTTCGCTTCGTTTGAATTTTATAGCTTGAAAAACAGCCCAACAATGCGCTGTATACCTTTTCATGCCCATCTCCTTGGGCAAGTGGCAATTGATCCTCTCATCTGCGACAACACGTGTACTTAGTGCAGTGCTGTTATCCCTTGTGTCCATCTTGTCACAACGCCTGCAGTTACTCCACGGTTATGAGTGAGACCACCACTTGTCTTCATTGTGGTTCTTCAATCGCCATATCACTCCAGGTGCCACACCACAATTTCTCATTCCTAAGACTGGTGAAACATCCTCGGGTGGTGAAACGCTCGTATTCTGCAGATGGCATTGCAGTTTCGACGAACCTCATCCAGGACCCTCTAAACGACAACGGATAATATAATTTTTGCTTATAAACTAATACACTATATAATCATACGGAATATAATATAATAATTTGTCACAATTTTTCAAGATTTTTCTTTGGAAATTTTCCTTTTCTGTAGCTGATTTTATACAATTTCGGACTTCATTAAGTAACTTTCACATTCTGTAATTAGTGAAAAACTGACCTGTACCGTTACATATAAGATATCTGATTAAGATATCTGCAGATAACTGGGAGGAATTTACTTCTTGACAGTCTTTCATAATAAATTAGAGTTTTTGAAGTGGAAAAAGTGGGTTTTTGCGGAGACCGACAGAATACGCCAATTTTCAACTAGGGATCCCTCCCGAACGATTCGTCGGAGAAACAAACCTAAATAGTGAAATTTGTAGGAAATTTTATGTACTTTCATTTTGAATAGGAAAGGTATTTACGAAAAGTAGATAGTTTTCAAAGTTATAAGCAAAACACCGTCAAAACATGAGATTTTTTTAGTTTTCAAAGTTATAAGCAAAACACCGTCAAAACATGAGATTTTTTTACCTTTTTTTGCATTTTTTTAATGTTGCGTCACGAAATTTTGTTCGCAAACCTCAGATTCGGATTCAGCACCCCGAAAAACATATAGAATGGAAAAATCAAAACTACCCCAAAACTTTCCCTCGAGGGGCCATTTTGAGCACAATTTGACTGGTGTATAAGAAATTAAATGCATAACAGTTCAATATTTGCTGCATATTTCGATAAAAAATTTGCATATGTGTTGGATAAACTGATACCAAACTAAACAGAACATTGAGGAAAAGATCCTTTGCTACAAGTATGAAAGAAAGTTGCAATTTTTGAAAGATGTCTTTTCAGCTTTGAGAAAGAAAACGCAAGAGATATATTAACTCTTAAGATCCATATAATGATCAATACTGTCAGCACTGCCAAGCAAAACATTTCTTAAAAAAATAACTTTTCTTACCTTTTTTTGTAATGTGAATATTTGCATATTAAAAAAAATTAACTTACTTAAGTAATTGTATACTAAATATGTTTTACTTTTTTTTCTCAATTAAAGTACTTCTTAATTACAGCCCAAAATTAAGGAGAATATTAACTTTTTTTTTATAATAAAAAAAAATAAAAGTTAGGTATCAAACCACGGCACTTAGCTAAAGTTAGGATTCGCAC
>JAFIDM010133425.1:0-17501 GCA_023159025.1 Thereuonema tuberculata | reverse complement strand
GGAAGAAAGAAGACACGATTAGAAACAATGCTCAATTGGGAGAAACGTGCTTTTGCTTTAGGCAGTGTTAAAGATAGGCCACAGAGTGGAAGAAAGAAGATACGATTAGAAACATGTGCCACAGTCGCTGCTTCAATTCAACAATCTCCTGTGAAATCGACATGTAAATGTGATGCTGAACTTGGACAGAGGACAACAATGCAGGATCACACGAAGAAAGACCTATTAGTCAGACCATTTTGTGCGAAGTTCCTCAACAAGTTATCGAATGGAGACAGGAATCAGCATGTAACAGCATGCTGTGCTTTGTTAGCACAGTTCCCTAATGCAATGTCCCGTGCAAAGGTGGTATTTTCAGATGAATTTGTGATTTTTAGCAGTCCATGCAACAGAAATATTGTCTTCTGGACGAAAGAGAACCCTCATTACACACTGGAGTTGGAGAGGAATCCACCTCACATAATGATATGGGCTGTGATGACATCACAACATTTGTCTAGACTATATTTTTTTATTGTCATGTTAAGTGTGAAACATATTTTCACATCTTACAAACATGGTTAATCCCACAGATTGAAGACACTGGCATCATGGAACACATATGGCTACTTCAGGTCGGGGCACATGCTCATTTCCCTCTTACTGTTGAGGCTTTCTTCATGAACATTTTCCAGGACGCTGGATTGATCGCAGTCCTCCAGCATCGTGAGTTCCATTGTATGATCATCACGAAGTCCTGACCTCACGACGCCTGACAACTCATTGTTGGGAATCATCAAGGCCTATGTGTCATTTTCCTACAAATGAAAAATTGCTCAATGCAATTGAGGACACATTTCAAATCCATCACACGGATATGCTCCAGAAAATGTCAGATAGGATGTGGCGTCATATGAACTTGTATGTACAGCATGATGGTGAACATGCAGACATATTGGACACTTAATGTGTAAATATTTTCTTAAAATATGACTACTAGTAAGAGGTATGAGAACTTCACTGCCACCGTGTAGATTAATTCTACTATAGTGGGAAAAAAATCTAACCATGTTATATTATATGGCCACAAATCCACCACCAACTGCCAGCTGTATTACTTATCATTGGTACATTTTGGTGCTTGGCCAAATATTACAGCACAAAGCCAAGAGTTGTTGCCAATTCTAGACTTTTGACATCTTTACACTTACATCCAGAATTATGGGCATCTATAGGACTTCACTTCAGAGAAAGATAAGTGAAGAAGCAGACTTGAACAACAACAAAATAGTATATAATCTTTAAAGTTCCAAAGAGGGCCAGGTCACCTCAACTAGTCATCTTACAAAGAAAAAAAAAACAGGGTGTAAATTATATAGTTCTAGATTTTCAGAGGAGTGAGGCAACCTCTATACGCCTATATAAAGAAAATATCAAAAAGTGCTATGACATTTTATTACATTATATCACTAGTTTAAGTGACAATGGTCGCCATTAACAATAATTTTCTTTCTTTATTTATTTATGACAATACTTTTCGGTGAGAAAAATTAATGAAACTTTGGTAAATGAAGTAGAAATCATGTATTTCATCATATAGGACTTTAATTTCAAATTTTGTAATCAGTTAACTATGTCTACATAACTCCAGCACTTTCGAAGAGTGCATCATCATAGTAGACAGAACTTTTGCCGTGTGCAGTGTCTCAGAATAAAAATGTTTTCGTACTGAATTCGGGGACAAAAATGAATGAAACTTTAGTAAACCGTAGAAAGGGTGTATCTAATCAGCAAGGGCTTTAAATTAAGTTTTGGTAAACGTGAACGTAATTTCGGAAATTTTTTACATTATTGTAGCCTAGTCGTTTTGAAGGGTGTAGTTGTGGAGCGGAAGTGACGAGCGATGAATGTAATCACGTGACACTTCTCAGCCAATGAGAATGCTTAGTTTCGACCAATCGGAGAAAATACATATACAGAAATCGTTTTGGGTGTTTTGACTTCTACAATAATGTTACAGTGGCTAGTGTGGCGATCGAGAGGGATTTAGCATTAGAACTTCCTGTTTCCGGTGTGATGACCGCCGCATTGGCGCTGCTGTCGCAGAGTGTGCATGTGTTCTTCCCATATTCCTAGTGTTTGTATGTGGATTGGCGATCAACATACATCTTTTGAATAATTTTATTAGGTATTTTTGTTCAATTAATGTTATATGATGAGTGTGAAATCTAGAAAATGTTTCGTTCCTGGCTGCAAGTCCGGATACAGATCAAATCCAACCAAAGTAAGTCTTTTTAAAGCTCCAGAAAACGACGATTTGTTGGAGAAATGGGATGGGGCTATACCACGTGCCGACCGTAAGCTTAACAAGACAAATGTTGTTTGTGAGCTACATTTTGATGAACAGTATATTTTAAGACATTGGGAACACTGTATTAACGGGGAATTAATAAAGGTCGACAGAGAAAAACCACGCCTTCTTCCTGGTGCTGTTTCAACAATTTTCCCGAATCTGCCGAAGTATTTATCGAGGTCAGGACCGAGAAAAAGGAAAGAGAGAAAATTCCGCATGTGTAGCAGAAAATAAGGTAAAAATGCTTTGCACCAATTCCATTCAAGCAATGAAAAACGTTCAGTGTAATATTGCAGACTCAAATTGTGATGCAAGTAATTGTAACGAACAGTCAGATGTATTACCTGTCGAACGTGATATTTCCAGCGATTCATTGAGATTTGATTATGCAAAAGCAAATTTACCATCACGTAGTTGGGGAATGCACATCCTCAATGAATCGCCGCTACTTGTTTGTTACAGTGTCTGCAAACTAAGTGATGACAAGAACTTCCTTCATGCTAATAAACTTGTTTTGCTGTCATATGAAAGTGATGGCCGAAAAACTCAAGTATTTATTAAAGGTGTTGAAGAGAAGTTAATAGGAACTGATCCAGACGAAATTTTGAAGCAAGTAGACAATCTGAAAGAATGTTCAGGTGCAGGATATCTTTGTGAGTTCCCACTTGCCAAAAATTCTGAGAAATCCAAAATTTAAAATAACAATATACATTCTGTAGCCTGTGCTGGAATATCAGTGGCAGAGAAAGAGATGTGTTTTCCATGTAAATATTATAGAAAATTATTTCTTAATCAAAGATTAAGAACGAAGCAAAAAAGCATAGTCATGTCTACCATTGTTTATAAATCAAGGTATACTAAAAAAAAGATAGATATTATGAAAGCAAAGATAAATTCATTGGATAAAAATATTTTGAAATTTAAAGAGGAAAATGAAAAGATTGAAGAAAATATTTTTAGAGAAAAATTGAAAGATTTTCCTAGAAAGCAAAAGATAGCAATGATGGAATGCATGAAAGCAGCAAAAAGAAAATCCACAAATGGAATGCAGTATGAAAAAGAATGGATTTTAGAATGCATTTTAATGAGAATGAAAAGTCCGAAACTTTATGAACATATACGTAAACACAACATTTTAGCTTTGCCCAGCAGAATTTGCCTAAAAAAAATATATCGAAACCTATAATAGTGGTTTTGGATTTAATTCCAAAATGTTTACAATCTTGGCTGAGAAAACAAAGTACATGGATGAAATGAAATGTCATGGTGGTCTTGTAGTGGATGAGATGAAGCTTTCTGAACATTTTAATGTCTCCTCTTGTGGAAAAATTGAAGGGTTTATTGATCTAGGAAAGTTTACTAAAGAAGAAGAGGCTTCCTGCAGATCATGGGTTGGTAATTTTATTCCAGCCATTGATGGGGTCTTGGACCCAGATTCTTGGAGTGTTTGCAACCCATGCCAATGCAAAAGCACAACTTTTGGTACTAATATTACTGGAAGCAGTTTTGCTTGCACAAAAGTCTAATTTAAAGGTTGATTTTATTACTTGTGATGGGGCTACATGGAATCGCTCAATGTGGAACTGTTTTGGCATCACAGGAAAAGCTACAAATGTGAAATCCTTTCTTAATCATCCAGCAGATTGTAAAAGAAAGCTACATTTTGTTTCAGATTTCCCACATTTGATAAAGTGTATTAGAAATATGGTGATCAAAACAGGATTCAACACTCCTAATGGATATGTTAGTATAGAGCACATCAAAGCTGCCTACAGAGAAGACTGCAATCCTATTTCTCTCAAAGTTATGTCCAAAATTTCAGAATCAAATCTTCATCCAAATAATTTTGAGAAGATGAGGGTTAATTTAGCCTTCAATCTGTTTAGTAAAGAAGTAATTAGAGGCCTTTACTTCTATAAAGATAAAATTGAAGCTCAGTATGGGAACATATCTGCTTCTCTGGAATTTATTTCTAAAATGGAAAATCTGATTTCAATAATGACATCTCGAATTCCCCAAACTGCATAAAACCTAATTCTAAAGATATGGACTTCCTACATTCATTTGTGGATTTTTTAAACACTTGGGAGTACCATGCCAGAAGTGATGGATTTTTGTCTGCAAGTACTTCGGAGGGCCTGCATATTAGTTTTGCCAGTGTTGTAAATCTCCTGACATATATTACTGACAAGTTAGGATTCACTTACCTTTTTAACTTCTCGCTGCAGTCAAGACAACATTGAAAAGCTTTTTGTAATAATACGTCAAGGTTCAGGATGCAATGAGAATCCAACTGTAAGTCAGTTTCTGATAACAACTAACTCTCTCAGTTTTTACAACCTGGCCAAGGCACCAGATGATGGCAATTGTGGAGAGGGAATAATGGGAACTAATTGGGTTCACTTGTTACCCCTGCAGATTTAAAATCTGAGCATTCAAGAATAGGCGATTTGCTCGACTGTGGGTTAACTTGATAAAGCTCAGGAATTTTTTACAATCTAATGTTCCTTTGTCAGATCATGATTTTCGTGTTAACAGTGATTCCAGGCTAATTTATTATTTTGCAGGCTACGTAGCCAGGAAAATTATTTTGAAAAGTAACTGCAGCGATTGCCAAAATGAACTCTTGGACAGTGATAGATTGACAGCAGGCCGCATTTCTTCTTTTACAAGGAAATTTGATCTTGGTGGGTTGGTGTATCCTTCCAAAACATTATATAATTTTATTCTCTCAATTGAAAATCATTTTACTCACTGGTTCAGCTATAATGAACTGAACAGTGAAAGCTTTGTAGATATTTTCTTAGTTATCCAAAAGAACCTAAAAGTGTTGGTAGGCTGTAAACAGCATAAGAAATATGTTAGTGGAGAAATGTTGAAATTTTATGTTATTACGCGAACACATTTCTATGTGAAAGGAATTAATAAAAATAGGGCAGCAAATCGTTTAAAAAAAAAATATTGCAAACTGAGTCATATATAAATTGAAATAAGTGGAATCTCTTAACTTTATTTATCTTGTACTATATTAATGCTGTATTTTTTAAAATACCTTGTGTAAATAATATTATAAAGTATTTAATTTATTTGTAAATATCGTATACTCACTTTAAAATAACTTTACTTACAATATAATTCCTTTTCTTTTCTCTGATATTATACTGCACAACCAAGTGTATTGTTATACAGCCACATTCTCATATGCTTTGTTAATATATTAAATAATGTGTAATGATGATAAACATTTGAATAATAATATTGTATGATCTATATATATTCCATAAATTATTTTGTTTTGTATAAATCTTGTCCTTAAATTTATTGTTTTCTTTGCTTTGATAATATCTATATATTTGTCTTTTATCTTCTGCATTTTTTTAATATCCCAAACTAATTAAGTTTTGTATAGGTTTTATGATTCGTTTTGTAATTTTCATTTCTAATTTCTGTATATTAAATATTTTTTTTAATATATATTTGCATTACTAAATGATTTGTAAATAAAAACTTTGGATTTCTTTAATCAGTCTCATTTTTTTTTTTAAAGCAGAAGTACAAATAACTTCTATTTTTCTTTGAAATTTATCAACTGAACCTATTAATTATAGTTCCTAAAGGAATAAACAAGTCAGTACATGAAATATTTTTCACAATTGGAGTTTAAATAATGTATTTTCTAATTATACTCTGAATTAATTGTTCTTATAGTAATGAAAATAATACATTCACTCACCAGTAGTACAAGACAATTGACTGCTTACTGTGTTATAATTAAAATAAAAACAGTGGAATTAGAAATATACTGAAATATAGATGCTATTACAAAATACTGCAAGTACCTTCAATAAAATGTAGCCTGGGTAAATTCTGCAGACAACTGCCATGATTAGAAAGAACTAAGATATTGATAACAGTGGAAATTAAAATATATAAATATATATATTGAAATTGGGGGCAATACATTGATTTTTCAAAACTGAAATGGTTAGTAATAACAAAAGCTGCGATTAAAACTGAAAATAAGAAGGTTGGAAAACAATTAGAAAGCTTCAATTTATAAATAAAGATAAAAACAGAAGAACTAAGTTCACTTATTAAAAGAGATACAAATATTACATCTCTTTCAACTCTGAAAGAGAGAAGAATACAAGAGAAATAGAAAGATAACATAAAATAATAAATGGTGGAGATAAATTATTTAAAAAAAATTCTAAAAGATTATATTTAAAGCTTATTAGATGTTAAAATATTCCTCTTTATTATGGAATTTCTTCTTTCTCATTATTTAATAAAAAGCATGTAACATCCTGAAATTTTTTTGCTTCTCAGTTATAAGTTAATAAAGACCATTTTCTTTTTCATACTATTATATTTTTTAATAATAAACAAATAAGAATCTCGCATACTGTCGTAAGATGTAATTTTTTAATTTATATATGAAAACATTGATATTTCATTCTCGACAAGCCTATTCTTATAACTGGGAATAAGGCAAAAACAGCACGCACACGAACGGTTGCGCCATCTGGTGGCGTTCATCACACCGGAAACACCAAAAAGCAGGTCGATCGCTACACTTCTAGCCACTGTACAACAAGAATCTGCAACTCCGACTTCTGGTTAGTGGTCGCTTGATTACTTCCGGTTAGTGATCACTAGATTCTTACTTCCGTTTCATGGATAGAGTGAGGTTTGAATAGCCATTTTGATTCGATCTGTTCTTCAACTGTGTAGGTTGTTTTAAGTACTTGTATTACATATTTAATTTTATTTTTGGTAATATTTTTCGAAATCTCACCTCCGAAATTAACGTTATTTTTTTTTCTTTTTAGATGAGAAAGATAATAGGAATAAAAGCGATGGAAAAATGTTGTTTGGTGCTGTAGTTTTTAAGAAAATTAGATATATATTTCAAACTCTTTAAGTAACACGCGTATAAAACATTGCCACAATGAATCAAGATGGAAAAAAATAGCGGGCCATCCCGACATGAGAAAGGCCATGACAAAAACATATTTCCAACGACAATGCAATAAATAAATAAATGAATACACCAACATTGATACACGTATCACCAACAAATTCGTGTTGTCTTTGTGTTATTTTGAAAGCCTTGTCTTTCATAAAAATATAAATATCCAAATTAAAAAATAAATAAATAAATAAATGAAATGAATCACATAAAAAAATAAAAAGAAAGTATACATGTTAGCTGGCGCAAGCAATGAAACAAAAATAAAGCATAAAGAACAAAATAGCAAATAAGTTGTTATGAACTTATTCAAGAGGTGGATGCTGCCTCAACAATAATTCCCTGTTTTACTTCCATAAAATCTAACGTTTATTGAAACCAAAGTCTATGTTTATGTCATGAAAAATACAGACATTCTGTATATATATTTCATTCAAACAATACCGAGGCAAGCTAGATTTTGAAGTTTTTCAATATAAACATCCCGCAGTGGTTGAAACCTAAATTTACCTAACCTACAGCTAATCGGCACACATGCATCGGTCGGCTGTGTGGGAGGAGCGCACATCGAGTGTTGCTTACAGATATTTCTCGGTAAGCTTCCTTCAGTTAAAGTGCACATTACGGAACCCCTGATTTTGGTCTATTTGTCAGAGTAGTGACAACAGGCCTGTCTTGAGACTACTTTTAAATAGCTCAAGTTGATGGTGGATAGGCAAAGTTATTTCAAAAAGGTTTCGCACGATCTTTTACTAGAAAAACTAACTCTCTTCGTGCTAATTGAGATAATAGTAAGCACCAAGTCGCGACTCGCTCGGCACCCTTCTAGCGTATTAGCAGGTGCTTGTGGTGCAAGTGACCGTAACCCTTTGACCTTCATGCTTTGTGGGTAAATTTGTGAATACATAAAAGGACAAGGATGAAGAAACACCACTTTTTGTTAATATTTGTAAATTTGAAAAGCTCATACTAAGTTAATTCCCCCCCCCCTTTTCTGACAGGTAAGTCACCGTAAAATTAATGAAATGAAACATCAAATGTTTAATTATGTTTACAATAAGTTTCTTTTACTATAAGCTGATTAAAATTATGTTAAATATCCCTTATATGTGAATGATTTTATGAACATCAAATAGGAAATTATCCGCCTCAGGCAATGTAACCTAACGCTAAGTAAAAGAGAAATTTTCTTCTTAATTTTAATATAAATTTCATGGCAATCAAATTAAATTTGTAAATTTCTGAAAAATTAGAAAACGAAGCCAGGATTTTCCAACGCTTTTATTCCTATCATGTTTTAAGGAATCATTTTCTTTCAAAAAATAATAAAATTAGCCCCAATTCCACAGGTGAGATTTCATAAAAAATTACCAGTTAAATATATGGACAAAAATATCAGTGAGATACTTTTGGATTTGTAGTGAAGAATGGATTTAACTACATTATATACAGTAATCTGAGTGGTACTAGCATACTTTCTTAACATAATAATTACTGTAAGTATTGTAATATATAAACTAAACATAAATCCTACATTTTAAAAACAGCCTATTCTTTGGATTATTTTCTTGTAGCTTAGCAACCAAACAGTGATTGAAACAATTACCATATTATTTATGTAGTTTAAAGTTAAATTTAACTATTCATATCTTATTCTGAAATCATTGTTGCTTGTTAATGCTTATGTATTACTGTTAATGAATACTCAGAATTGTCATAATTATTTCATCTTTTCAAAATACCAAACACAGATATATCCAAACTTAGTTGTATCTTATGAAAACCACTGAGCAAAACTTTTGCATTAAGTTATAGGATGTAAAGATGTTCAATACAGTTACGAAGGCAGCAGGGGATATAATAACAAATAAACCTTCAATCAGAGCAAAATCTGAGGTAACACTGGCTACAATATATGTAATTCAGTTTTTGATGATAATTTCTGAAGTATTATCGTTAAATTTTATGTTCAAGCTGTATTGTATGAGATCCTGTAATATGTTTTTTTTTTAATACTGCCATTCCATACATAAAGAACAACCGGATGCCTGTATAGGGTCGTGCCATATAGCCATCTGACCCAATGGAGGTCAGAATAAGAAAGAAAGTCATTGGGATCACATGTCCAGCTCTTACCATTGCCGAGTACTTGACCAAGTCAGTGGAAAACTTTGATTGCAAATTGCTTGGCCATCGTAGTAGGTTGAGCTCTGGGTTTTTGGACCCACACAATCAATTATACTCTACAGAGGATCACGTTTTCCTCTAGCATCCTTATTCAGAAAAATCGTTTTCACCGTCAAAATCAACTTTAAAGTTAAAAATTCACTTTATGATATGACCAATTTAGGAAAACGATACGAACTTCAAACTTCGCATACATATACCTATTAACATATGTGATAATACCATGTATAGACCTAAGAGCTAAGCACCCCAAAATCTCGACATAAGGGCCCACAACCAGTTGACCATGCTCAGGTCACGTGGTTCCAGGGTGGACGGGGGGTCAACTGGCACATTAATAGAATAGTCATGCCAAGGCCTGATGATTGTGGCCAAAACCAGAGCTCAACCTAATGCGATGGCCGAGCAATTTGCAATCAAAGTTTTCAACTGACTTGGTCAAGTACTCGACAATGGTAAGAGCTGGACATGTGATCCCATTGACTTTATTTCTTATTATGACCTACTTAATATATTTCTGACCTCCATTGGATCAGATGACCCTATATGCCACAACCCTATACAGGTGTCCGGTTGTTCTTTCAATAAGTTGATGGTACAAGAACCAATGTGTGCTAAATAGATTAAGCTTATTCTTGTAACATCAATTTATTTATATTTAAATCAAATCCCATTTATTTTACATTTTTTAATTCTTGCTGTTGAAAGATTTGCTCCTCTGATGCAGCTCACCTCTGAACTTTTGAATTAAAAAAGAAATTATCGTTATTAATGGAATGAATATTTAGCTTTGTAGCACTGCTAGTTCATGAAAAAGTATAACTGTTAAAATTCAGTTTGTATCTGTTTATCATTTTATCATTAGCAGATAACTATTGCACCTTAAAAGTGGTCATTTTTTTATTCACTTTTTACAAAAAAAATAAAATTCAATTTTATGTCTTTCATGATTGAACATGTAGAAGGTTGAAAAACCAATATTTATATACAAAATATTTCAATATTTAATTTGGTAATTTCATTTATTTTAGGTCTTCATCAGATTCGTCCGTGAAGTTGAGTCTATAAATATGAGAAATTATAAAACTCATTAAGAATTGCCTATATTGATTTAGGAAAACATCAATTCTTATTAATCGACTTTTCCTTACCTACTATTCCGAGTGGGAGCTCTTATGTGTTATTCGAGGACCTATGCTATGGTGTTCAAGTGTCATGTTTGACCTTTTCTGTTTGTCTCACTGCATGGATTCAATGCAAGTGCCCAGTGACATGGTTCTCCCTTCAAAGGTGCCAGGAAGCGCTGCTCCTTTGTCATAACTGCATGTGACAATGCTTTCTGCTAAGGTTGCCTAGTAGCACTGTTCCTCCTTCGAAGTGCCTGATGACACAGTTCTTTAGTTGAAACACTCTCAGGGTACTGCTCTCCTTATAAGCAACAACAAGGAAACTTAAAGTGCGTGTATTGGAATAAAGAGAAAGTGAAAATAAATAAAACGCACTTACTTACAAAAATGTTAAGGAGAGAATTATAAACATGGTAATAAACCGACAGTTTCGGAATACTGCACATAATCCTTCATCAGGGACGGTACAACATATAAGACATTGAAACAACATTTAAGACGACACGAGATGGGAAGGCATTGTGAAAGTGAGAGGATTAGACAATAGTGACGGGCGTTTTGCCTCAGGGTGATAGGGTTGTAAGCTGGAAACCACCTCAGTACCTGTTCTCAGGATATTCTTTGGCTGCTTCTAGGGGTTTGTCATAAAACATCGACCTGTGAAGTTTCACAGATGCACTTCGGTCTACACCGCCTACAATTGAAGATAATAATGGTAGAGGGAAGCCTGCAGTTTTCAGAATGAGAGATGTCATCTGCTTTCTTTAGTATTTTCTCATTTTCCACATTTTGTAATTTTCTATCTTGAAATACAAGAGGAATTATTGTTGTTGAAAAAAACTGACAGAAATTTTGCTATTTCAAAAATACTTAACTCGGACAGTTTTTCTTTCGGTGTGCTTTATTTATTTTATGCTCTAGTAATAGAATTGTTGCTTCCAACCTTAGAAAATAGCAGTTTATGTGCATTAAATTGAAGAAGTTAACTTTTTTTGAACTCTGAAGATGATTATAACTACTTGTTTCAACAGTTGCTCTTTAACATTTCTTAAGTTACTTCAATTTGAAGAAACATAATTACAGAAAATATTAGACAATCATACAAACACTCTTAGATAGCCATAATTAAAAGCTTAAAATTGGAATTACAAAACATGCATCAAGATGAAACATTAGAGAAATTATTACTTTTTGTAGAAATAAGAAACTCTCTTAAGGAATAATTATCTATAAAGCCAACAGTACATTTTCATTCTAATGAGACTGTTCATAATAAGTTTGCTTCCAATGCTTCTCAGGAAGCATTTAATTAAATGCCTAATTTAAAAAAAGAAAGAAAACTTATATTAACATTTTAGAACATGGGTATTAGGTTTCTTATTGTAATGGTAACATATATTTAGATGAATCTGATAATTGAAATGTAATATTGTTCCTATTTAGCTAAATAAGGTCTTCCATGTTGTGACATATTTGCTGCAAGGCACTTCTATAAAGTAAATATCTTGAAGATACAGTTCACCAAAGGTGGAGAAATCAATTAAAATTGAATTATATTTGTTTGTCAAAATGTTCCTATTGTCCATTTCATTCATATTCAAGTTGCATCATTTAGTTCATAAACTTAAATATAGATTTGCTCATGAATTAACAAATAAAAGGTGTAGCTCCTTAGCAGTTTGAGTTATTGAACGTATTCAGAATTTAAATATCTTACAACAGTTGCTGCAAATTGGCAGTCTAAAGATGGACAAAATGGGATCTGCTTTGTCCATCAGATGTACTGAAATCTGATAAATATATTATCAGCTTTATTAGATACTGTTGTCAATATTCATAGATCAGAACTTAAATAATGGGAATGTTTTGAATCCTTTCGTGTCTCCAAAAAATATAACCTGGCAATGGCAGACCATGATTATACACAGTGCTAGATATTAAAAAGCATGTTTCTTAATTTAAGTGCTTTGAGTACCACTTTGACTGTTTCTGTAATGAAAGCAAGAAGTGGGAGACCAAAAGGAAAGAAAAAATCCAGTAGATTCCTTCAGTAAGATATGATCTAGAAGAATTGTTAAAAAACAAACCACTTTGTAGGATATTAGCTTCGAATCCTTATATCTTCCAACAACGTTAACTGGATTTTAAAGTTTCTAAATTCCAAAATAAGCTTATTCTGCAGATTGATTAAGAATGAAATAATTTATATATAGATCATGTAGAATTTGCTTTCAAAACAGTTGTCTAAGAAAGGGTGGTTTTTATATCTTTTAATAGTAGATGTGTTTGATCCTTGTTATCCTTCATCTGATAATGTTTCACAAATCCTTCCTGTAACTTTAGGTTCATCATCAGATCAATGGTTGACAGTTTCTGCAATTAGCTGTCTTCCAAATGAGGGTGAAAGTTTATGATTCATTGTTTTCAGTGCTTATACTGCAAGTCAATCTGCTTTCACATTTCATATTTAGGTCAAAATATTCCAGCAATAATTTTTGATCAGACTTAAGATGAGTTTGTCATTTAATTTCATGTTTTGAATCCAGCACTTGAACAATGTTTCTGTAATCTTCATTTCTTAACAAATACAGTTTCAGTGTGTTGTTTTTGGAACATGTTAAATGTATTTATCTATCTCCTTATTTAAATTTTGTTAGTTTATTTGTCTATAAATATTTGGAAATAAGTAATTTTCCTAAGAAACCAAATTTCAAGTTTTTTTTTGTGTGTGTGCACTTGTAACATTTATTTATTTAAATTTGTTTCAGTAGTATGTGCATATTTGTATATAAATAATTCATAGAAGAATGAGACAAAAATAATTATCTTTATGTTATTGTTTATATAAATAAAAAATGGAAATAATAGAACGCACTTACTTATAAAAAGTTGAATATAAAGTTGTACATGGAATTAATCCGACAGTTTCGGAATACTGTGCATATTCCTTCATCAGGGACAGCACAAACATATAGGACATAAGGACAACATTTAGGACGACATGATGAGGGAAAGTATGTTGAAAGTGAGGGAAGTAAGAGGATTAAGAAAGTTTAGCAATAGTGAAGGCCGGTTATTGGGTTGTAAGCTTTAAGCTGTATTATACAGAAAGATTCAGCAAGGAGACGGTGGGATAGTCTATTAAGGTGGGAAAGAGGTTTAGCAGCTGAGAAGTTGGGGGTGTGTCCTGTCTCTTTAAAGTGAGTCACAGTGTATGATCAGTGTCAGTGCAGGATCATATTTTTGAAGGCTTGTTTATGTTCATTAATGCGTATTGATAGGGGTCGGGATGTTTGTCCCACGTAGCCAGAGGAGCATTGGCCACTTAAAGCTTACAACCCAATAACCGGCGGGCAAAACGCCCGTCACTATTGCTAAACTTTCTTAATCCTCTTACTTCCCTCTTTTTCAACATACCTTCCCTCATCATGTCGTCCTTATGTCCTATATGTTTGAACAACTATATGCCGTCCCTGATGAAGGAATACGCACAGTATTCCGAAACTGTCAGATTAATTCCATGTAGAACTTTATATTCAACTTTTTATAAGTAAGTGCATTTTATTTATTTCCATTTTTTATTTTATTCCACGACGTTAAGCCTTTTTAGTATTATTGTTTATATATTTTACATGATAGTTCCAGTGACTTGTGTATAATGCAAATAAGATTATCCCCTTTTTTGTTTCTTCCTCGTACATTAAACATTTCAAATGTATTAGATAACTTTAAATTATAATTTTGTAGTTCATTGATTTTTTAACTTTGTAGCAATTTACTGTTTTGAGCAATATACAGAATAATTAAATTCTATAAAATTATTAATTATTCTTACATATTTTCTAACCCATAAATCCACTTCCGCATTAGTGGAGGAAGGGCAACAGAAAGTATAGTTTCAGGATAATGGATATATCTTTTGTACACAACAACATACTTGTATTTTATTTTTTTTTTCAGTTTTTTATTGTAGTTAATTATTTATTTTCTCATGTTTGATCCTTCATAATCCTTTGTATTATTAATACAGGAAAATTTTGCAAATAAAGATATATATTTTAATTTACAATCTTGTAATGTCATTATTCTTGACAGTTGTATTATAATCTCTATTATTATAATGTCTATAGGTCTATGGTTGACAGGATTCTTATGAAATTCACAAAATTGAAATAAAAAAAGGCTGTATTTATCATTATACATTAATAATGATGGAATCTGATAAAAGTGACCCATAAAAATTTAATTTGCCATATTTTGTGATTGTAATATTTCTGTTTTACTAAATGTTTAACAAATAAAGAAAACAAATCCTTACAAACTTAAAACTACAATAATAACACCCAAACCAGAAATAGTTTGTAGTTTTAATTAAATTTGTTGTATCACCATGCTTTTATTTATTTATTTTTTGTAACAATAAAATGAGTTAATAGTCACTTTGAGATGTTTAAGCATATTGTATCAACAATTAATTTTATTGATACTTCATGTTTTTAAACCAATGCTGCCAAGCTTATTCTTAATTCTGTTATACCTATATTATTGACTTGAAAAAAGGAATATGTACAGTTCCTGAAAATTTGTCTCCCTTATTAGTATTTTAATAAATATTTTAATACTAATGCAATGTATGGAAGAGTGTGTTTCTATCTAATATTTTTGATATGGAAAGAAAGAAGATTGTGGAAGAATTTAGTTTGTAGTTTTACCTTATCAGGATATTGCTGTATGGCTTGGTGAAGTTCAGATATGTTTAACAACAAAAGTGCAAAGTAATTTCAACTATATATACCTTTTTTATTACATTACTAGCAGAGCCGCCCAGAGACTTTTGGTGGCCCCGGGGCAACGTTTGGATTTATGCCCCCCCCCCCCTATTGATGTAGCTTTAGATGTGGCCCAGCCCCGGACTTAAACACCCAGGACCCCTAGGCACTTAATATTTGTGGCCCCCCCATCCCGAAAATCTCAAAAAAAAAAAAAAAAAAAAAAAAGAAAAAACTATTTTAACAACCAAAAAAAAAAAAAATAAAAAAAAAAAACAGGATCTCCAATTCAACAACGAAAAAAAGAACGGCAGGGGCCCTCTGGGCCTAGGCGGAAATCCGGGCCTGATGTGGCCCCTCTTTGAGCTATTTCTGTAGGGCCTCGAAGCAATCTGCCCCTGTTGCCCCCCCCCCCCCCCTCTGGGCAGCCCTGATTACTAGCCATATTCATTGCAACACACAATAAAAGTAGTTATTTCCTGGAAATGTATCTACTCTCACCATATTCCGGAATAACTCTTACAATATGACGTTTCTTTTACTCCTGCTGTAATCTTAATGAAAAAGATGATTTAAGCAAAGGGTAAAATATGACATGAAATGATAATCCAAGTTATTTTCACCTTATTTCAATTAAATTGTAACCATAAAAAAAAGATGTTATTACTAGTGCTTAGTTAGTTTCATGGTGTTATGTGGGGTGGACACACAACATGTTGCATGAGAACTGGTCTGGCGTGTTTTCACCCGACAGAATCTTGCCATTTATGTCATTGCCAACAATAGTTGACAAGCATTTGGTTAAAAAGAAAAATGAGAATATTTAATTGTGTTTCTACATCATCTCATTTTAATTCAGTACTTCTTAACTTTCATTCTTACTGGTATATTAACAAGGACTCCTTATGTATTTCTTAATAATAATAACCTGAAATGCATTGAATTTCCTTCATTCAGTTACATATCTTTTTATTACTGTAATCATAAATTTGAATGAGAATTTGGCTTAAAACTATGCAGTTTAAAAATGACATTAGCCTTAAATAATCCTATACAGTCAGACCTTGATATAAGTCACCCATTGGGACCTCGCAAAATTGACCTTATAACTGATTCATACGCAGTTGTCAATAAATAAGCATTATATAAATACAGTATAATTCTTTGTAAAATTTAATACGTACAAAAATATCAGTTTGTTAGGTTATAATTTTTTTAATTTAGTTGAACCAATTAGAATTAATGAAATCACAAAGAAATTATTTTTTCAAAATTTTAATTCGGAATAAAGCTGTATACAAATAGTACTAGTATGCTCAAGCAATGTACTGATGTACAACTGACCTTACTTAAAATAATCTATAAAACAGGACTGTCGTGATTTTGGTTTCATCTTTTGTACAATGGTTTCTAAGTTCTGTAGTTTTTGAAAATGTTCTTCAGCTCCCTCATGGCTCGTAAAAAAATGTCTTACGACATTTAATGCTATGGGTGCTTCTGCTTGTGTCACCGCTTCACTTTCAGTATCACTGTCGTTATCCTCACTTTCTAATGCATTGAAATCTAAAACTTGCGAAAAAATTTTGGAAATCAAAGCTTGAGAAGTGTCATCAATTTCATCATCAATTCAAACATATTCACTTTCCCCTTCTATAGCACAGCCACATTTCTGAGATCTCGTATTAACACAGTTAAAGGAATATCGTCTTCATCATCTTCATCTGTTACTTCATCCACACTATTTGTAGAAAATTGAAAACCAGCATGTCGAAAGCAATTTGAAATGCCAGTTTGACACCAGGCTCCAACTTTAATGAATATAAAAAATTGCATCTAACACAGACACGTGAATTTTTTTTTTCTCATCAATTGCTGAAATCAAGTCTTTCAGAAGGAACTTTCTATAGTTCATTTTCAGATTTTTAAATGACTCTCTGATCCAAAGGTTGCAAAACACTGGTAACATTTGGGGAAAAGAAAACAAGATCAATTGATTTCAACTGAGGTATGTTGATATGAGCAGGGCAATTGTCTGCAATGAAAACAACTTTTCTTTTACAGTAAAACCCCGTTATTACGCTCGTCAAGGGACCATGACCTATAAGCGTAATAAG
>JAFIDM010133424.1:0-19661 GCA_023159025.1 Thereuonema tuberculata | reverse complement strand
TTTTCTTAGGCTATTGAATACCTTTGCAGTTTGGAGGTTGTTTTTAGTTTTTACTAATGAATTACAAGATGGAAAAAGTGAAATATCTTTTTAGTCAGTGTGAATACAGAAATGATCTCACAAAGAAGGCGTGATTGAATTGTGCAGAATTTTTTTGTGCAAATACGTGTGTGATGTTACATGCAAATAAATAGGATCCACGACTTGAAGACATGAAATATACAGAAGATACAAGAATGAACGCTGGGCATAAAGCAAATTGCTTCTCAACTGTATGCTTGGTAATAACTGTGAAAATGATTGTTAAGATAAGATTATATGGAAACTATAAAGGATTGTGATAACAGTTTTGCCCAAAATTCACATCAACAGTTTGACAAGTCACTATTGTATTTGATTCCTGTTCCAGAACAGTTGAGGACTCTTGAGTGCTAAGTGTATCAAGGAAACATTGATAAATCATTGACAAATTAGATTCTCATTTTAGGAATTGTAACTGCTGTCAAGGATGTCCTCCCTTCATAATAATCATTTTGGTTCTTGGAATTCTGTGTGTTAACTTTGCTTTCAAGCTCAACTGAAGTTAGTAGAAGTACATGGAGTAAGGTATGAGAGTAGCTTTGAGTTTCAGTTCTGATTAGGTTCTTACAGACATCACAGCATCTGGAGATGCCCCATGAGTAGAAGATTCATATAACATAGAGTGTAAAAACAAACAGAATAAGAACCATTGAGTGTATAAGTTTTGGAAATGTTTATTTCAACAATAAATTGAATCTGATGCAAGATAAGACAGTATAAGTGTCGTATAAAATCAGTGTTCCATAGCCATCACATAACTACTTCCTTAATTGCAGTTATTCCAAATTTTGGAAAACTAATAGTAGTAAAATCTCTAGAATGTGACTGCACAGCATTTGCTTTTTTTCTTCCATTTCTCCAGACTGTTACCTTTCCAAGATATTTGATGTAAGATGGGCATTGCATGAGGGCCATGGGATCAAGTAGTATCTACAATAGTTTCAATTTTTACTCAACAGAGTAAAATTAGTTTCAGCTACATTACAATTTTGTAATTAACTTCAAAACTTAAATACTAAATTTTTGAGATTACATTATTACAATTATTTTAATACACTTAATATTTTGAAGAAAACAAAAATATTATCCGAAATCTCTATTTTAATGATGTCAGTCATTTCTTTTCTGTATCAAATTACTTTTATCCTTCTGTTTTAAATTGATTTGTAATTACTTTGTTTTTTCTTCTTCATTTGATTAAATTCCATTGTGTTTCCTTTTAACAGCAACAGGATTCACCCTCTACAGAAGGTGCACCTGATACAGATTCTTCACCTACTTTATCTTCAGATCCTTTAGAGTTAAAAGGAAAAGCAGCTGTGAATTCTCCACTCTATGAGGAAAGTAAGTAGCAGCAAAACTACATTCAGAAGATACCACTTCTAAAAGTCAGTAAATCTTACTTAATCTTTAACTCACCACTTTGAGTTTATCCAAATATTCATTAACTTTTTTAATTCCTCATCTCGGTTGTCTAATATTTTTAATATTGATAAACTATAAAAGTTGTGAACAACAGTTCGTCCAACGATCTAAAACCATTTTATCAGAAGGGCCTGTATTTCAAATACTGGATGACTGTGTTTATAAACGAGTGTAGAAAGATTTATTTATCTCAAACACTATCTCAAATAATGTTTAACTTAATATATATCGTACTCACCGAATGTTGCATTTAAGAAGAGAAGGGTGTGGGTTATTTCTTATTGATAAAGACAGTCAATGATTACGCATTTTCAGTATTGAATTTGAAGAATTTGAAGTTGACTTAATCACCAAGATTAAATATGAATGTCATTAATGACAACCTGCCAATAAAGATTAAAACAGTCAATATACTGCAGAAATAACTTATAACATAAGACCTAAGGACAGTACAAGATGTTAGGAAAGATAGACAGCCTTGCTTCAGGTTACAATTAAAAGCTATAATAAAATGTATCTCCAACTGATGATTGATGTTATATAAGAAAAGTGCAAGAAAGTTTGCTTTAAAGTTGCTGTGATCTTTAACATGTTAATAGTTCTGAAAAGAATACTGCTTTCACGCATAACTATTAAAATACAATTATAATAAATATATTGATACAACCGGTTTTGCTAGTGTGCCCCACCAGCTTCTACAGTTAATAGGAATTACAAAGATAGCTCCATATTAACTGCTTAGGTGGACAGTCTACAAAAACCAATGGAATGAGAGTCCACAGAATCTTCGAAGTGATCTCAGGTTATCTTCACAAGGTACAGAATGTTAACCCCCAAGCAACTAATAGAATTTTCCAACACAAGGCACTATGGAATCAGGACATAACGTCTAGCCCACATCATTCAAGAACTGTATTCCTATTCATCAATGTAAAAAAAGTTACCAGTGTAGAATTGTATTAAATGTGGATCTATCTTTGTAATTCCTGTTACCTGAAGAAGCTGGTGGAGCACACTAATGAAACCAGTTGTATTTTTTTAAATTGTAAATATAATTGTATTTTAATGGTTGAGTGTATGGAAGCAGTATTTTTTTTCAAAGTTTGCTTTTGTTTGCACATTTGAACCAGTTGATATCTTAAGACCTAGCTAAGGAAAATGATTAGAGTAATTTTGTGTGTTCGTGTAAATCAGAAACATTAGTTAGCAGCAAAGGTACAGATGTAGGCTAGTAAAGAACCAACAGAAGTACGAAAGATTTGAGCTACACCAGATACACTTCATAAGCTAAAAAAAACTGAAGAACTGCAGATGACAAAAGAGATGGAGGAATGCCAGGATGGAAAAGGCAGTGGTTGTAGGATAGAAAATGTATTGTAGATGCAATGATCAATGTTTTAAAGTAAAGTAGAATAAGTGATTGCAAAGATGTTCAAGAGTCATTTTAATTCAAGGCATTGATTTTTTTTTCTCAGGTATTAGATAAGCTGAGATGTCATTCATGGTCCAGTCAAATAGAAATAGAAAAAAAAAAAAATACTGTCAGCTATATATTTATATATTTTTTTCTTTTGTACAGTTTGCCGTCAGCTCAGTCCTTCATCAACAATAAAGATTAATTGTCATAAAAAAAAAAGTAAAATATTGAAGTGATTAATTGTAAAATGACAAGCAAAAAGCTTTAAAATCTGCATTAAAAAAAAAAACAAAACAGCCTGTCAATAAAATGTTTAAAATGAACCATATTTGTTCAAAGAGATGACGTAATAAAGCACATTGATCAGCACGTTGGGAATTACAAGAAGTAAAGTCTGAATTTGATGACACAATCCCAATAATTTTAATAATGTGAGTTTTAGTTAAAACTACAACTAAAACACCAAGAAATAAAAAAAAAATAAATCCAAACTTGCCTAACCTAAAGCGTAAGAGTATTCAAGGTTTTTATGTTAAAGATGTTTAATGTTCAATAATGCTATTCTATTCAGTAAATTAAAATTAAAGCATTTACTTATTCAAAAGAATCAACAATTAAACTGTTGATATTTAATTCATTATTTACTCATGGCCAAGAAAAGGTATCGAGTAAGAATCGAAGCAGTTCAGTTGATGATGACTGTAACCACAGAAGAACTGGACTGGATGTCATCTTATGGTCCCAAGTTTATAATATAGATTGTGTTCTTATTTATCAAAATTAAAATAACAATAATACTATCCTTATTTGAACAAGAACAATGTCTAGTGAATAGTTAAGGGACTGACAGTTAACAGATGTCAATATTGAAGTAAGTAAAAGCTGAAATAACGAAAGGTAAAAAATAACAGACTGTTTAAGTACGTCTCACAACTTACATCACAGTTCAAAGAACCCATTGCTAGGGTTTTATCATTGCAAACAGTTACAGCCAAGCTTGTATTTACAAAAGTTTTTCTTTGAGAACAGACCAAAAAAAATTATAAAAAATTTATCAGAAATCATTTTTTAGACTTCAAGAAAGCCCACCTTAGGATTTTTTCCTCTTACTTTTGAGAATTTTAGGAGAAACATTAAGATGCCAAAAGCTGTGTTTTTGCATATTTTTCAGGTTTGTACTGCCATACCCACATTGTACTCGATAGCTTCTGATTGGCTCACTCAAATGCCACTCTTCAATACAAAGTTCTGATCTGACATACTGAAACTCATATCTCAAGTAGGATTGTAGAAGAATAATTAATTTTATATTCATCAACAATAAAAATGATGTATTCTTCTACAATCCTACTTCTGAAATGAGTTTCAATACGTCTGATCAGTTCTTCGCCACTGGAGAGTGGCTGTTCAGTGCATTAATAAGCAGGTCTTGACATCGGGTACAATGTGAGTATGGCAATACCAATCTGGAAAATATACAAAAATATAGCTTTATTTTTTTGTTGATGTTTTTCCTAAAAATTCTCAAAAATAAGTAGGGGGGGGGGGAAACCTCAGGTGCTTTTGAAGTCTTTAAAAATGCGTTCTGATAATTTTAAATTATTTTTGTGTCTTTTTCTCAAAGAAAACTTCGATAAACACTGGCTTGGCTGTAACTGTTCACAATGCCTACCCTAGCAATGGCTCTTTGAACATGGGTTGTGGTGACACCACTTAAACAGTCCATATTGAAAACATGTATAAATGTTGAAAGAAATAATTAATTCAGAAATGAAGTGAAAAATTTTACATATTTATTTCATAGGTAAATGTCTAATAAATAAAATTTGTGGAACCACAATGATGAATATCTTTATGGATCTGAAATTCTCGAAATACAATAGAATAAAAAATGAAAAATGAGAAATGCTACATTTTTCTGCAATACCATAAGAATAGAAACTGAAAAAGTATGGATTTATCTATTACAGTGAGGATTTTTTGTTTTTGTTTTAGTAATGCATAATTTATGTCTTAAAGAACAGAAGCATTTTAAGGGAATGACAACAAAGACACCTCTTCTGAATTAGATTAAAAATAAAAAAATATCCTACTTTTGTTTGCATTATCTTAATAACCATCCCTGTGAGCAATTAAGGTGCAAGAAACCATTTTGCAATGGTGATTCTGTATTTTACTAATGACTCCATCTGAAATGAAATGAATATTGCAAATGAACAGCCCGTAATAATACTTATCCACAAATGCTTTTTATGTATTAGTGGTGATTTAACTTTTATCCTAAAAACTTATCTCCAGAGTGCAATGGCATCTAATAAAACATTATAATTTCAAGACAAATAAAAATACAAGAGTTTGTTTGAAGCTACTTTGCTTTGATGTGGTATCCCAATGGCTTATAAGGATCTTGACTGTGATCTAGAGGAGCCAGATTCAATCCCTGACCTCCGGCCAAGATTGAGGATTTTTCCACATTGAATTCTCTTCCAGAACTGGTCCTAGGATCCACCCAGACCTCTGTTGAATGGTTTATTTCCAGGGGAAATACCAGGACCCTTACCTGAAAGACCTGGAATGGGATACTTAACTTTGCTCTGATAAACAATTTTGATGCGGGGAGGGGGGGGATGAATAGCAATGTAAATGTTATATCTCACATATAATGATGAAATCTGCAGTGGTAAATAACTTACTTTTCATTTGCAGCCAAGCAGCAAGTTCCAGAAACTTCCAAAGTTTTGAAACATTCAAGAGGACGACTTCAAAAAGTTAGATCTCCAATTCTACGATGTTACATTTTATTGGTTGATATGAAAATACACTGATAATAAGTTTTCCAAACAATTATTACCCAATAAAAAATCTTTTATTAAATTGGCTACATTAATTTGCAGCAGTGGAGTAATTAAGAATTATTGCCTTATGAAATAGTTGAAAGGTTTTTCTAATGCTTGCTTTCTTTCTTTTAACAGAGCTTAAGACATTATCATTGAGCCAGTTAAATGAGTTGTATGTGGAACTGGAAGGAATGATCAAAGAATACTCTGAAACACTGATTCAGGAGCTAGCTTTACGGGATGAATTAGAATATGAGAAAGAGCTTAAGAACACGTTTATTTCACTGCTTTTGAGTGTACAGAACAAAAGGAGGCAATATAATTTGGAAAAGAAGCGTAAAGGACGCATTTCAGGTCCCAATGGAACAGAACCCAAGGTAAGATATCTCTCTTACAATTTAATTGTAATAATGAGTAGCAGTAATTTTAAAAAAGTGAAATCTTGCATTATGGACATACTGTGTAAACATTTTAAAATCCCTTTTTTTTTTTCCTTGTTTTAATTAATGCAGTATCAAATGAAGAAAAAATAAACTATAAATAGGATAATTAATCAATGAGGAAAAAGTATATATGGACTGATGGCTATTTTTGAACCATTTTCAACCTTCTTCCTTCATGATATTCAAACAACACCAAAAATTCTTTCCCAACCTCCTAGTATATATCGTTTAAGTGGATATGAAAGGATTTATTTTTTGAATTCACAGAAAATTTAAGAATTTCTTTTTAACAACATAAATATTTAATGGCTTTCTTGCTAGTTTTGAAAGTGTATTATTTCTTTTGATAATGAAACAAGGTAGGGAAAGCAATTAGTAAACCAATCACAATGCTTTGCAACGTCTTCTGATAAGAAAATATCATTGATATTGCTTTAATTTCCTTATTATTATAAATGTTATTGCTTCGCATGCAAAAGACACAATTGTTGCGATTAACGATAATTAAATGATATTTTAATGATACTTGTTCTCAAAAACGGGAACATACGTCTTCTGATCTTGATGTCTGTATTATTGCCAATTTAAAACTGATTCAGATTCGATAAAATATTTCTACAAAGTTCATTTCAGAAAAGATCCCGTTTCTACATCCTAAAGCACTTGTACAATTATTAATCTTCCCAATATTATCAAGACAGATTATTATTATTTCAGAACAAGTATTTGGAAAATGATGAAGGGGTGGGGGATAGAAGTTTTATAGGAGTGTTTATAATAATCTTTTTAAGGTGTGGGAATTATGAGATATTTCTCAAATACTGCCTATAAGATAGACTCTTATGACTGAAGAGGTTTGCTTTTATTGAATTATTTATCAAAGAATTTATCAAAGCTGAAGAAATCATCTACAATGGCTACTGAAAAGATTTGATTTGCAAAACATTTAAAGTATTTTATTTTTCTTTATCGTTAAGAAAATCCTTGTTGAAAATTAAAGTAAAGTAGAAATTATAGCTCCTTTGAAATTTTGATTTCTAGTAATGCAAACATCTGACTATTGAAAATTATATTTTAAAATTTTATTTTTACCAATTTGAATGCAAAATTGTGCAATAAAAAAAAAAAAGACATTTGAAAGTGGACCACAAGAGACCCATTGAGAAATGCTTAGTGAGAATTACAATTTTAAAATGATTATAAAATCCATTATTTTATTAGTAATTTATTTTAGAAGTTTATTTGCTTCTTGAAAATTATTGTTCTCAAATTGTCTTTTATGGGATGTGGTGCAGGTGTAAGATTCATTCAGATAAAGGACTTCTGAAATAGTTAAACATACCTAAATAATTACTTTTTAATTATTTAATATTTAAGCTTTGGAAAGAAATTACCTACCTTGAATAATAGAACAATTTTATTGATTTTTTTTCTTTCTTTCTAGTATCTCACAACAGTCATTCCCTACCACACTGGAATGGGTCCACCAAGTAACCAAACACTGCAAGTATTAATTAAAAGTAAGTGGTAAAACAATTTGAAAACATTATAACAACCATGTTTTTTTAGGAATACATTTAAAAACCTCAGAGAAATTTCTAAATTCCATGTGAGATTTTGATGGAACTTTCAGAATATATGATCAGAAGTAATCATCTTCCTCATTACATTTACAGCAATGATATTATTATGGATATTGTAAATATATACTCTTTGAGAAAAACAAAATTGACGTATCAAGAAGGAATTAAAATTTGAAACAAAATTTGGTATGTTTAATGTTCATGAACAGAAAACGAAATGATTAGGATTTCAGAACAATTGATTTATTGGACAGAAAGAGCTATACAAAGTGAGCAACTCAGTATGGCTTTGGTCCACCCCTGGATATAAGTTGGCGGATGGTGTTCTGCAGGATTTCTTGCCAAATGGCCTCCAATTGGCAGGCTAATTTGTCAACATTCTGGAATGGTCGCACGCAATGCCCCATCACATCCCATATGTTCTCAATAGGAGAGAGATCTGGCAATGTTGCTGGCCAAGGAAGTGTGATGCAACCACAAACACAATCAATGGTGAGGCGTGCCTGGGGTGCCACGAAAGGAACGGCAACACAACAGATTGTAGAATTTCATCAATGTACTGGTGTGCTGTGAGGGTGCCATGGAGGACTACCAAGGGGGTCCGCCTATCAAACGAAATGGCATCTCAGACCATAACTCCCTATTGTCGTGCCGTGTGGCGTGCACCAGTAAGAGCGAGATCCTGACGATGTACTGCTGTCTTCAGACGCATCTGCACACGGCTCAGTTCAAAACAGGACTCATCACTGAAGACAATTTGTCCCAAATCAGCACATAACCACATTGATCGTGTCCGGCACCACTGTAGTCACTCTTGATTGTGCATACTGGTCAGTTGTAGGTGGCATAATAGGTGCCATGAGCAGAGATTCTGCTCCCGAAGTCTTCTACTAATGGTCTGGGTGGTCACTTCAGTATTGGTCACATGTTAAATGGTTGATAGCGACGAATCTGATGCTGTAACAGCTGCTCTGACAAGTGCTCTATCTTTCCGTTCTGTCGCTGAAATCTGCCTTTCAGGACCTATTCCTGCCAGCATCGTCTAATTGCCATATCGCTCCAACCCATATGCCAAGCAATTCGTCTATTTGTCCATCCAGCTTCATATAGTCCGATGGCACATCCTCTTTCAACCTCTGCCGTGTAGTCTTAGGGCGACGAATGCGCCAGCAAGGTTTGTTCCTGAAAGCAAGATTTGCTCTTTGTATACACCATCATGATGCAGTTCCAATCCACTGTAACTCTGGCTATTCATTCAGTGGGTGCAAATTTTTTGATCATTTGCATATTTTGTTGAAAGGGTTTTAGCATGTGAAGTTTCAATACTATCGCATAATTTTTTCAGGGTGCGTCTATTTTTTTGGTCAAAGAGTGTGTAAATATCATAAATGACAGTTTCTTTTAAATAGCTCCATTATCTTTTGACATTATTTTCTGCCTATTTATATTAATCATTGATATAGGCAACTTAGACAAAGCTCCAGAAGTAAGTAAATCTATGTATTCCGTGTGATGATTTCCATTAAGCTATTAAAGCAATATACTGAAGACAGGCTGTTTTATGAAACATAATGCCAAGGCCATGCACTTACATGAAACATTGAAGATGCATTCCTGATTTCATTCCTCTCAAATCTGTCTCTCATCTATTTATGCATGATTTCTTGAAATGTGGGGAGTAAATATCAAGGCCAAACAAAATTCAAGCCCATCGTCAAACTACAGAGTTTTAAAGATAAGCCGTGATGGATAACCAATTCTCTTTTGACAGAGACCTCTTTCTCTTTCTAGAGAAAGAATAGGATGATACAGGACATGGCTTACTTTTTGCTATCTTAAAGATGACAATTGTCCAGAGGTTGAAGTTCACCAGATCTTCAGGGGAAAAAAAAAAAAACAAACCTGCAGGGAAGGCTATCTTCTCATACCTTTAAATAAGATCCATTGTTAAAGACTGTCTATGGGAACAGAGACTGTTTGTCGTTTGTTCCATTGCCACCAACAAACTATTGCCTAATTGAGAGGTCAGCTTTTATAGATCAAAGATCAAAAAATACATTTGTAAAAAAAAAAAAACCCCAAAAGATAAGTTAGGCAACTTAAGTGATTATTTGTAATGATTCCTTGATATCTGACAGAACAGTTTTAAGAATTTTGTCTAATATTTAATAGATTTATAAAAGTTGATGGGATAGATATTATCTTTAGATGAGATAGATGAGATAGATATTATATTATGTAGTTTCGGTTTTTTTTTTTTAATAAACTTATACTTACCAGTGATAATTTAAAATTGGATGCTTTGGAACCCTAATTATTAAGAAGTATTTAATTCTCCCTGTTTTCATTTCCTCACTTCTCTTACGATAAAATTAAATTCAGTAAATATTTCAGTAATAGAATTCCTGATTACTAGACTCCTGTCATTTAACTATTTGTTATCATTATAATCATTTACTACATAAATACAGCAAATGAAAATATTATATAATTAAAATATGTAATACTTTAATTTGCTATATTTGGAAATTCTTAATAATTATGCTTCATTATTAAGAAAAGATATCAGTGGAATTTATGTAGTTGATACACTGAGAGTTTGTTAATTCTTGAAAAAGGAAGTAAAAAAAAAAAAGGTTATGATTTAAAAGTTTGATACTTGATTACAGCAAAAATTTAGACTTCATCTCTAAAAAAAAACAAAACTAAAATAATAAACATTACTGCTTTTTTTTTCCTTTTTCATCTAGTTCTGCAAGCCATTAATGAAGATAGTCCCACTGTCCCTACACTGCTCACAGATTATATTCTAAAAGGTAAAATTAAGTTTTAATTGATATAAATTTTTTAACATTAAAAATCTAGTTTGCCATGAAAGTTCAAGATAAAAAAAAATTAAAAGCAAATACACATTTTGAGAATTGTTTAACTGTTTTCTAAGCTTTAATCTTATCTTTATTATTTATTGTTAATATTGTTTGTTTACTTTTGATATCGGATTCTCTTATCTGTCATTTTTTTATTTTTATTTTTTAAATTGTTTTCTTTTCAACATAAATTTTTATGAAACTTTGAGTTTTGAAAGTTACATATCTCTCAATTGATAAAAGTAATAAAACTTGCAATCAGCTTTTTCAAATGGGTATTTCATGTTCTGTGTTGCTGTTTATTACAGTTACAAATGTATTTCATTCACTTATAAAAAATAGAGAAAAAATATAAACATTCTGAAGCAAAAACAAACACCCTTCAAAGAAAGTGTTCTGTCGCTATGAAATTTACAGACATAATGATTATGAAGAAATTATGATATTTTCATTATAAAAAGGACTTTTTGATAGTAAATCATCCTATAGTGATGATACACACAAACCGATAAAAAGGTGTGACATGGAGTCAAATAATAGCCTAATGTTGTCCTGTGGCAGATTCTTCCATATGTTATGGAATTGTAGGGCTAGTTCAATCACATTCCGTGATGGCTGCAATTGTCTTTACAGCATATCCCAGACATGTAAGAAGCTTGGGGACCTGGCTGGCTGTGGGATCCCCAAGGAACATTGTTGAAAGATACCATGTGAGATCTGGCATTATCATGCTGGTAAATATCCCCTGAAAGGTGTGACAGCATAGGCATTAAAATTAGCTGCAGAATGTTGTCAACTTACAGGAGTGCTGTTAAAGTATCATATAGCAAAACTAGGGGAAATCGACTATCATAGAAGATAGCTCTCCAGACTGAAACCCCAAATGTGATGGCTGTGTGCCACTAGACCACTGCAGCCTGATTAGAATGACCCTCATATAGGGATACAGTAATCATCTTCACCAAGAGAAGCAAGATTTATCGCTGAACACAACATGATATGAAATTGAATATCATCCAGAATTCCTGGGCTCATCACCATTCCAGATGTGCTGCCTAAACTGAATGTTAAGTGGGAGACATTTTAAGGGATGCCAAGAATGAAGTCCTACCTTTCCCAGTCATTGCCGAATGAAATCGTGCCTTTCCCAGTCATCGCCAAATGGTGTTCCTCGATACCACATGATGTGTAGAAAAAGTTATATGCCTTTTGGATGGAGGACAGAGATGTCATTGGTGTCAGTATGGCTGCTCTTTTAGTTGCACAATTCCTTTGAGACTTGTTTCCCTAGAACTGCTCCTACTAAGATGGCAGCTGATACGTCTGCATGACCACCCAGCTTCTCTTTAGCCTCTCAAACTTGTTCAGTTGTGGTACTTCGACAGATACGTCATAGAGGCATCTTCACTTAACGTAACGAACTAGGAAAAATCAGGCAGATTTGCCCATCGAGTGCAAATACCATTCTTTTTATGGCTCCTTTTTCATGAACTCTGGAAACTTCCAGTGTTCATTGGCAATGAAATTTCAATCATTTGTATATCGAGTCAAAATGCATTTGTTCACCAATTTCGCAGCTATTTTAAGTTTGCTCTATTTTTTAGGGGAGCATCGTGTTTTGTTTTGTTTTTTTGCAACAGAATGACTATTTAAATAATTTCATAACTGCCCTTCTATAGCGTTGCACATTTTAGTTTTAATGTTAAAATAACCTCAAGTTCTTATCAATTAGGAAAAACAATGAACAAAATGCATTTCAACTTAAAATTCTTTAAACTAATGACAAATACTTTTCTTATTCAGCTGTTCCAAGTTAAAGCAACTTTTTTTGTAAAGGAATGTCGTACGAGATTTTTGAGACAAAGATTTTTTAAACAAAATTTTGCTTAATAAATTAAACGAATCAATACCATTTTAGAACTTTTTTTCTAAGCTTAAAAATAAAAAAGAGAGAGAGAGAGAGAGAGAGAGAGAAAGTATTGCATTCATGCCAGCCTAACTTAAGATAAGTCATGTTAAGTTCATCTTTATGACGAGAACAAATGAGTATTTCAAGTTATTTTTATGAAGAGTATTTCCAGTTGGTTTATCAGATTTACAAAAAGACTTCAGATTGCCATTAGATAATTATAATTAGAATCTTCATTTGTGGGAATACATTACCTTACCAAGACTGGCTTGGTACTAAATACAATTGACTGATGATGACGGAAATGAAAGGAGACAACATCATAATTTCATGGGTTCATTTTAGATCCTTAAAATAAGCACATCTTCATCCTTAAACTCAGACACGAAGGGAAAATAACTGATTTTTTTCCTAAAAATATCAGATAAATTATTTTGTAATTAGACTTGACCCAGACTGATGAGTGGTAACTGCAATTTTTTTTTGGTAAAGTTCCTTTTCTACTTGTTTCAATTAATTTCAAGCACTGTTGTAGAATTGCTTAAAAGCTTGTATTTGCTTAAATCGTTAGTTGAGAAAGTGAGTCGATATATATAGTAAGAATTTATTATATGTTTTTTTATTATATTCTCACAGCTACATGAATGCATGGGGAATCAACAGTATTTTTAATTTTTTTTTTTATTAAAAAAGAAAAAGGGAAAACAAAAACATATATAAAATTACATTTCTTAACATAGTTATGTTTGCAATCCTTCAACATTTTTCCTCACAATTGGTAATTTCATTATCTTGGTTTTCATTTTGCCATGTATATTCGCTAAAGATGTCAGTGGCGGAATGCTTTGCATTTATAGAAAAAATTCTGAATTGCTTCCTTCTTTTTTCTAACAGAGCCTAGGGTGTGAAAATAAGGGGAAAAATTCATTTAGAGACAAATAAATAGCAATAAATAGGTCTATTTTCTAACAGTCGAAGAAGGAGGAAGAACATCTTTGTATATTGAGATTCTAACTGAGATTCAAGATACAAATTTGTTAACTAAGACTTATTCTGAGATCAGTTTCTTAATGAATCCTATTCATTGAAGGAAATAGATCGAATATTTCCAGACTCTCCAGGAAGAAGTAAATACTAAAGTGAAGAGAAAAGAGGACGACAGGCAGTTGTGTAGGAGATCCGATTCTGACGAATGACGGCTTGAGATTAGATTATGAAGAGAAAAAAAAACACTGGGCATTTAAAACTCCTATAAAAATGGCTTTATGAGGAGCTTTACATAAAAGTATGTTAGTCATACGATTATGAAAAATGCTGAGCTGAAGCTAAAAGACTAAACTAAAAATACAAATAAACAGTTGCAATGATTTGTCCTTAAAAAGAGATGATAATCAAAGATTTATTGGGGGCCCAAAATATTCATATTATGGAGAGATATGAAAGTAAATAGTGAATAGAAATATGAATGATATATGACCAAATTCGTATTGATCAATTTTAGTGAGAGGACCTACGGACTTTTAAAAAAATGAGACATAAATCCACCATGTTCCTTTATTAATATATGTGATTAATATATGGACTGCTCAGAAGCCAATCAGATTAAGTCATTTTGTTTTAAATTGAAATTTTTTCTGTAAGTCGTACTCTAATGTTTATACTTTCGGTTGACAAAGTGCCCAAATCACTCCTCCAAGTTTATAGTTATGTTATCTTTCAATAAAAAATTCATTCTTCAAATTTACAAGCATTGTTATTTTTTGGTACATAATTTTAAAAAAACCTATTTCATTTTTTGGTTTATTGACTTAATCTGATTGGCTTCTGAGCAGTCCATATATTACATGTGATTCTTTCTTGATTTAGAGAAGCAGGTTATTTTAATAATTTTTTGGGGATGGTAGAAAATTATGAAGGTCTTACAACTTTGTTGAGAACATCAGGGGAAGATCCATCTGTTTGCTGCTGATATATTGTAAGCATAACACAGCAACTTTCTTCTAGGATATCAGAATAAAGATATTAAAAGAAGGATACAATTCATGAAGAAAAAAGACCTGTCTTAGAAAAATCTCTGACACGTCTACACAACTGACCTCTTCGTAATGTATAAAGAACCATCTAGATTGAGTAATAAGTGACAAATGGGATAAAAACATATTGGAATATTTATGCAAAACCAACTTTTAAAAGTTACTTCTTTATCAAATCCTCTAAGGCAAGCAGAATCTCCCTATTATTGCAATAATCTTTGGCTAAATGGAATCTCTGAATAGTGATATAGATGCCTGGTCCCTTGCTGTACATAGAAACACATTTAGTTGTCGTCTGAATTTAATTGTAAAATTGGAAAGATGACTTGGACATTACAGGGTATCTTTGAAGTTGACATTGACATTCAGAAGACGGAACAAATCTAAAATAGTTAGTGGCTAAAAATCAAATCATTTGAATCTAACAAGCCCCCACAAAAAAAATGGTTTAACATTCTGATTAATGCATGTCATCATTATTGGGAGAGAAAATGGACCCCTACACTATAAAGATAAGAACTTGTAACTAATAAGGGAAAAAACCATAAGATGATGTACGAATTATATGCTAGAAATTATGGGTAGGGATTTATGAAAGAAAGCTTGGAGATCTAAGAAGTCTGACCAGAAAGTGGAGAAGAAAGAATAATCTGAAACATTGAAAACTTCCACATTAAATGGGAATAGAGAATTTCAGCCCAATGGATAAGGACACAGCTTATTGCTGAGCTGAAGATTTAACATTATTCTTTGCTGTGATTTAGTAACTGACTGAATAAAGCAAATAGGAGAGCAGCTAATGGTTCCTTCCATGGTGAATTTCCACTCACAGGAAGGTGCCTTTTATTTGTGAGCAAAAATGTTGAAGTAAATAAAATTCTTTTGGTTAAATGTTACTAACACTTCCACTAATACATTGATTTATTTTCTATTTGAAATGTTGCACTGTAGTTTTTTTAATCATAAAACTCAAAATGTTATTTTATCTTGTTACGAAATTAATTCTGTCATATTAAAATAAAAGCTTTCTAAAAATCTCTCTTGGTCCATGAAATTGCATGTATAGACTAATAAATAATTGATGGTTAAGGCACTGAGGATACAAATAAAACTGCACCAATTTGCATTTCCTGAAGTTTTCAAATTAATAATACCTACGTATTTATTTTCATTACTCTTTTTCAGTGTTTCTGTAAATAAATAAAGTGTTTCCGTAAGTCCATTCATTTTTTTTTTTTTTTAATCACAACTAATTTTTGTTTTAATTTGGTTCATCTGAAATGGAATGAATACTGGGCCTATTATGATATGGTTGCAATAATAAATACTGCCTCTTCTTTTTTTTTTTTTTAAACAATATATCTTTATTCTGTTTATGTATTGTCAATTTTCCTAAGAGACCATTTGAAACTTTTTACATGGAAATCTACTTGAATACCAATCTTCAGACGCAGTCCTCTTCAGCAGTTTTATCACCAAAAAAATTACAAATGATGCAGATGTTGCAACCATGCTTAAGGTGTAAGCAAAGGGAATCTGGGACAGCTGTTTCATCCTTATTAGGACTCATCAGCGAGATTTACCCATTTAATGACCCATTCTCACTTACAAAAGCGGGACCCATAACAACAAAATTTCTTCAACTGCTACAGTTGGTTATCAAATGGATAACTCTGACTGATGAGTTTTAACACACGTGAAACATCTGTCCAACATTGCCTTTGGCGACAATTCAAGGTTGTAAAATGTGCACAATAGAAATTTTTTCATGTTTCTAAGTGTATAACGTTAAACTTCATTCTTTATACCTTTAATTTATATTTAGTTTGTGATGGAAGATTAGGTTAAATTAAAATTTATTTTTTATCATTGTGAACGAAATGCAGGTATTTATAAGATTAGAAGTTTCAAGCCTTTTTTTTAAAAAAAAAATACTATATCTTTGAATGAACAAAAAAAAAAAAAAATCCTTCAAACTATGCTACCATCACAACTACAACCTAGCTTGTTTAGCCATCAAAAATTAATATACCGGGTGATTCATAAAGTACTGGTGGTTTTCACCACCCCAAATCTTTTAAACTACTGCTCATAAAAATCTAAAACTTTTTATATAAAGTCGTCAAACATATAAGAGTTATATTTTCATGTTATTATTTATTCATTATTATTGAAATTCATTTTATTTGTGTTCAAACACCCCCAATCGTATATCGTATATTTAAATAACTGTTATGATGTTGTTGAAACTCAAAGTCTGGATCCAATATTCAAATGATACAGAAACCTAATTAGGAAAATTTAATCTAAACACTTTTGTCATTAATTCCTTTGTTTAATTTTAAAAAAATGTATTTTTTTGAAAATGCATTCTGACAAATGACCTTTTGGGAGACAGTCGAATAATTTTTTTGGGATAATAATTTCGATATATTGGGGGTGTTTGAACTCAAATAAAATTAATTTCAATAATAATGAATGAATAATAACATGAAATATAACTCTTATATGTTTGGCGATTTTATATAAAAAGTTTCAGATTTTTATGAGCAGTAGTTTAAAAGATAAGGGGGCGATGAAAACCACAAGTACTTTATGAATCACCCGGTATAGTAAATATATAAATACATATATAATATATATGTTAAAGTTTCTTGAATTTGTATTAAAAAACAAAAGCTACAATAAAAATCTTTAACATTGCGTTTTCTGATGAGATGAATTCTTGTTAAGCAGCTGAAATTTATAAGTTCATTTGCCTATTTTAGAAACCCTAAAAGCCAATTCTTCAGAATTAATAATCTTTCATCTTAATTCTTTAATTTGAGAGTGGTTTGTTTACATATTGGGCAGTCATTATGCTTTTCTGAATTTTGAATAAATCTAAAAGGAAGAGAATACAACACTTAGTTTAGAGAAGCTTTTGAAGCATTTCATATGAAGCCTTTGATGGCACGAGCTCCATCTATCGCCAGTTTTGGGAATATTTTAAATGCACTCATTGAAACCTGTGCTAGCGCCATCTATGGACAGTTTTGGGAAGTTTTTCATTCATCCCACAGGAGCTACTTGATCGACCAGGATGAAAAATAGCTTACGTCGTACTCCATGTGCTAGAATACCTGTATGCAAAATTCCATTCTGATCCGTTGAGGTGTTATTGAATGACAAACAAACAAACTTATAGATTTTCACTTTTATAATAATAGTTAGGATTTAAAAACTGAAATTAATAAAAAAAAATAACAAATTCATTAACAGAGATTGCAATGATTTTTTTGTCAACTCCTCTTTTAAAAGCAACATAAGCAGTGTATTACTTTATAGGCTATACTAAATAGAAGGATCTTGCTTTATTCTGTCTGAGTGAATTTAAACAAATATTTAATAAATATTACATTTTTTTTCTAATATTTACCTTGGAAAATTGCTTTACATAAACAGATTACATCATTAATTACCTGAGCTAACTAGAGGAAAGGGATGAATTGCATGTATAGACAGTATGAATTGTTGCAGCCATGTGGTATTTTTTTTTTTCCAAATGCATTAACTGCTCTTAACTAAATATTGAAAGCATTTTCTTCATTATCATTTACTTCGTAGTAGAGGCATATTTTGTTTTCTCTCCTATCACTTTTGTGGCTATGGACTAATTTTTAATTCATAATAGTAACATAAAAATTCATTGGTGGTTTTTTTTTTTTTTTTTTTAGGTCACTTTTCTTTATAGTTGGTGGCTATTTCAGTTCACCTTCCTATTTCTTCTCATTATCTTAAGCTTTCAGCCGTTATGGAATAATATGTAAAAAAACTAGCTGATCACTGTTTTTCTCTCTCTGCCATATTTTCCCGTATCTCCATTAAACCTATTATTCATTTCCATGATGATTTTGTTTTGTTTTGTTTTTTAACCATTGTTTGCTTGTTTGTGGGTAAAATGAATCTTTTCATAGAATTCTATATGTATGCATTATTGAAATTATCCTTAAAATATATTTTTCACTTAAAAGAATTAGAAAAAAAAAAAAAAACCTAGATAAATACTGAAATAGAGTTTGTGATTTAAGTTTAACTGTTCAAAATGCTGACAAGTTTATTGTAATACATTTCTTCTTTTAATTTCACTTATAAATTCCTTGCAGCTACAACGATATATATGAAATTTATAGGTGGTATTAAAAAATATGTTATAATATATACTGCTGGACAATCACTAAGTACGAATCACAAATTGCGATGTATCAAAACATTATGCGTGGGTGGAGGCCCAGCAGGATTCAATATTGTTGCCACACTATTCAGACATTCGAATAAAGATCATTTATTGTTCTGGAAAATATAGAAGGTTGTGGAGCAGCCGGAAGGACAAAGGTGTTCATTTGATGCTGCAAAATGAGAAATGGCAAAACACATATGAACGACAGCAGGCACCTTTGAGAACGGTGTCAGTACGGGATATGTCTACCGTGGAGGGCGATGCAACATTCCACACGACACGACATGTCTTGCTTTGCACAACATTATCCAGCAGCTGTTGAGGCAAGTTATCACACTCCTCTGTCAGTGCACGGATGAGGGTGGTTTTATTGGAGGATATTGTCGACCAGCAAGGCACCTCCCCAAAGCATCCCAAACATTTTCAATGGGATTTAGATCTGGAGAACGTGCTGGCCATTCTAGCCGTTGAATACCATTGCTGACTAGACAATCCTGAACAGCAAGTGTACAATGACATGTTGCGTTGTCGTCCATGAACAGAAATGTATCACCAACAGCACCATGGAAAAAGCGAACATGAGGCAGTAGAACTTCATCAATGTTTAATTGGCCGGTCATAGTCCCATTTGCAGCCACATGCAGGGGCGTGAGGCCATTGATCATGATACTGCAAGTCAGATATTGGTCTCTTTCCTGGATATTTTCTTGACGATATGCAGTACCTCTCTCACGCCAGACCAGTTGGCATCTAAATCCGATGACCGACTGCACCTACTCTCATCTGAGAATAGTATGGAAGCCCATTCCTCCTCAGTCCAATTGTGATGCTCACAACACCATTGCAA
>JAFIDM010133423.1:0-19662 GCA_023159025.1 Thereuonema tuberculata | reverse complement strand
GTTCAAAACAAAAACATTCAAAAATACAAAAATGCAAAAAAAAAAAAATAAAAAAAAAAATGAAGGAAGACGGAAGCAACCTTCAATGCACCTGATAAAGAGAACATCTGAGAAAAAATCATTCATACTGTCTCTGACCAGTAATGTGCTGTGCGTAGATGTCACGAGACCATCTTATGACATCAGACACACTTAACCTTCGAAATAATCGGCCATAGGAAGGAGAACAAAGCAGCTGCAGAAAGGAATCATTACTAGGGTCCCAAGATCCAAGAGATCCCACAATGAAGGGGAAAATCTTTACCTCAGCATAACTTCCTCCGCAAAGAAGTCGCTATAGACTCATATTTCACAATCTTGGCCTCTCGGGCCTGTGCGAAAGCTTCCAACCGATTATCAAAGGGAACTGTTACGTCAACAATCAGGGCGGAGTGTTGACGCACCAGTATAAGATCAGGACGAAGCCGAGAACCTTCGACAACAGCTTGGTTGTCGCCAACGACACGGAAACGCAAAGAGGACGCTTTACGAATCCTATCCACAAGGGCATTGTGGCGTCGTTGGTAGGCAGCTGCATAGGACATGCAGTGGTTAAGAACATGCAGTAGAGTCTCCTCCCTATAGATACACCGACGGCAGGTCTTCACTCCTCCGGCGTGCCACCGCCTATTGGCATTGAGGGGAAACAAATTAAGGCGGGCGGGGTGGATGAAACGCCAGTCGGCAAACCTAGTGAAGGACTCACTCAGAATAAAGTGAGAGCTTGCTCTGCTTACTCCAACACATTCCTTAACTTTGCCTTGGTTTGGGAGAGAACACAGTCGCTGACTACGGGTAGTGCGAATGTTGCTCAGAATGATTCTTACAAGCATTTTCTGGAATCACGGTGTCCTTATGGGCAATCAGGACGGCACCGTTTTCAAAGCGCCACTCACACTGTAGGCGACCCGAAGCTTTGCGAGCTGTAGTCCACATGTTCCGGCGTTCGTTAGTGGTTAATGTAAAGTCCTCACGAGCAACACAGGACAGATCGTCGGACAGATCGGGAGTTTCAACAGGAAGTCTAATCTTACCCGATACAGTCGACTCAATATCTGAACGACCAAGATCTCTAATGGCATGGTCATGCGAGGACAGGAGCTTGGAAGCGCCATCAACAGCAAGGACGTCGTTGTCGTCAGCGGCATTGGGGATGCCACACTCTCCCGAAGCACGACTTCCATAAAGATAATCATTGCTTGCTTCCTGGGGCAAGTTGAGGGTCCGCTTCAGTTCGGGACGAAGCGTACTGTCCAATCTTGCCCACTCCGCCTTAGTAAACTGCCCTGTGCGAAGGGCAAACTGAAGGCTTGGGAAGAAGAAGGTCTTCAGGGCATCAATTTTCTGCCAAGGGGCAAGCCTCGAACTGAGGAGGACAGAGGCGACATCCATAAAGTCCTTCAAAGACGTCCAGTCAGATAGAATCTGAAAGCCCAATCTTTGATCTTAGCTCATAGGAGCCGAGAAGCGATACCTAACAAAAATTTCTTACAAGAATTAGCTTAAAACATTTCTCAGATAACCATTGACCTTCATTCAAAGTCATGGGCTATTTATTAATTAGAGAAATCAATCTGCCTATCATTGATATTATCAATCTAAACTCAAGAAACTTTTAAATTTAATTGTGGAATGAATTGTTCTCTTACCTTTGATTTGTAAGCATTTGAAGTAGCACTTCCTGTGATGGCAATACAGCCCGCAGTTTTTTTTTCAAAACCCTAAACTCTCAGCATCAATTATTGACTTGACCAAGAATTAATCCATAGAACTATTCTAAGAATATTGTCTTGTGGCTTACCCATAATTGCCAAAATGTTTATTTCTATGCACAAGAGACAAAAAATTACCCTCTATCTCAAGTTATAAACGTGGTTTTTCAATGTCTGTCACTGTGATTCTTATTCATGGTGCATGAGTTATTCAATAGGCACTATTACCAACTGGAATGCTTTCAGAAGAAGTCCAAGAGGCAAGAAACAAACACGAGAAAAGTTCGTGAAAACCATGCTCGAAATCGAAACAATGCAAGATGTTCTAAATCTGCTCCTGGTCACCTCAGATCCTTTCCTTCGCTGTTTTCCTCAGAAATATAAAACAAGTCTATCTTTGTAAATTCGACAGCATCTTATAGAACCGAACATATGAGAACCAAAAGAAGACGAGAAGGTTGAGGCAGAGGCTGATGAAGATGATGAAGAGGACGTTGTTATTACTTACATTGATCGCCTAATTTACTAGCCATGTCCGAACTGCCAAAAAAAAGTAATGTAATTTCATTTATTAATTTATACAGAATTCTCATTTACTTCTACTTCTGTACATGATGTTCTTCCATCTAATGAAGTGAATAAATACCGGACACCATTATATACACGAAATACAATTGTAGCAAATGATATCTCTTATTGTAAGCAAATGCAGTTGCCTTTTCAGCTTTCTTTCCAATACGAAAAGAAAGTTCATCGGATCACTCAATCTGATATCTTGTTGCTTGTTAGACCTGCTTGAAACTTGGTAGGAATATTCGAGGACAAGAAAAATAAAATAAAGAAATCTTAATTCTTGCAAACTTCTTGTTTTAATAGATAGGCTATCTTTTTTTTAGATATAAGTAAGGACATTTTGCACATTTTACGAATTCCTGCCCCAATAACTGTGAACTCGTCATGTAAAATAATTAATTCATTCTAGATTATTTATACCTAATATCAAGTTTAATCGATGAAAGATATAAAATTATTCTAAGAAACCAATTGTAATTAGAATTAGTGGCGCAGTTTGTTCTAGCAATAAAAAAAACCTGTCGTTACATTGTTTTTCAATGTAACTTCAATGACACTTCAGAACACTTGGAACGTCACTTCAGAATCTGAGGTGTCCAAGAGCAGATTTAGAACATCCTGCCTTGCTTCGATTTCGAGCAGGGCTTTCACGAACTTTTCTCGTGTTTGTTTCTTGCCTCTTGGACTTCTTCTGAAAACATACCAGTTGGTAATAGTGCATATTGAATAACTCATGCACCATGAATAAGAATCACAGAGGCAGACATTTAAAAACCAGTATTATAACTTGAGGTAGAGGTTTTATTTTGTCTCTTGTGCATAGAGATCAAACGTTTTGCCACAAGACAATGTTCTAGGAATAGTTTCAAATCAATGGATTAATTCTTGGTTAACGTCAATAATTGATGCTCAGAGTTTAGGGTTTTGAAAAAAAAAAAACTGATGGCTGTATTGCCATCACAGGAAGTGCCACTTCAAATGCTTACAAATTCAAAAGTAAGAGAACAATTCATTCCACAATTAAATTTAAAATTTTCTTGAGTTTCGATTGATAATATCAATGATAGGCAGATTCATTTCTCTAATTAATAAATAGACCATGACTTTGAATGAGGGTCAGTGGTTATCTGAGAAATGTTTTAAGCTAATTCTTGTAAGAAATTTTTGTTAGGTATCGCTTCTCGGCTCCTATGAGCTAAGATCAAAGTGTAGTATCTGTTCTGTTCAGCTTGACATCTGATTCGATCCCCATTGGGGATCAAGAATGTTCAACTGATTTTTGAAAAATGGTGAGGTGTTTGGAGCTTGCTCCTGCCTCACCACGGGTTGGCCTGGTATTGCAGTACTGCCAGGATCGGCTCACTCCCTTTGGGGAGAATAAAATAAACCAAAATAAGAATTAAATACTTGAAACCAACGTTACCTTAACGTAAATGAGTTGCGGGAACCCATATGTTACCACAATTACAGTGGCTAGAATAAATAGTGTGACGATCGATTGGGTTTTAGCATTAGAACTTTCTGTTTCCGGTATGATGACCGCCGCATTGGCGCTGCTGTCGCAGTGTGTGCGTGGCGCATGCGTTCTTCCCATATTCCTAGTGTTTGTATGTTGATAAGAGATCAACATATATCTTTTGAATAAATTTATTAGTTATTTTTGTGCAATTAATGATGCATGATGAGTGTGAAATCTAGAACATGTTTCGTTCCTGGCTGCAAGCCCGGATACAGATCAAATCCAACCATAGTAAGTCTTTTTAAAGCTCCAGAAAACGACGATTTGTTGGAGAAATGGGATCGGGCTGTACCACGTGCCGTAAGCTTATCAAGACAAAATAATGTTGTTTGTGAGCTACATTTTGATGAACAGTATATTTCGACATTGGGAACAGTGTATTAATGGGAAATTAATAAAGTTCGACAGAGAAAAACCACGCTTTCTTCCTGGTGCTGTTCCAACAATTTTCCCGAATCTGCCGAAGTATTTATCGGGGTCAGTACCGAGAAAAAGGAAAGAACATTCCGCATGTGTAGCAGAAAATAAATTAAAATTGCTTTGCACCAATTCCATTCAAGCGATGAAAAACGTTCAGTGTAATATTGCAGACTCAAATTGTGATGCAGGTAATTGTAACGAACAGTCAGATTTATTAACTGTCGAACGTGATATTTCCAGCGATTCATTGAGATTTGATTATGTAAAGGCAAATTTACCATCACGTAGTTGGGGAATGCACATCCTCAATGAATCGCCGCTACTTGTTTGTTACAGTGTCTGCAAACTAAGTGATGACAAGAGCTTCCTGCATGCTAATAATCTTGTTTTGCTGTCATATGAAAGTGATGGCCGAAAAACTCAAGTATTTATTAAAGGTGTTGAACAGAAATTACTTCTTAATCAAAGATTAAGAACGAAGCGAAAAAGCAGATTCATTTCTACCATTGTTTATAAATCAAGGTATACTAAAAAAAAGATAGATATTATGAAAGCAAAGATAAATTCATTGGAAAAAAATATTTTGAAATTTAAACAGGAAAATGAAAAGATTGAAGAAAATATTTTTAGAGAAAAATTGAAAGATTTTCCTAGAAAACAAAAGATAGCAATCATGGAATGCATGAAAGCAGCAAAAAGAAAATCCACAAATGGAATGCAGTATGAAAAAGAATGGATTTTAGAATGCATTTTAATGAGAATGAAAAGTCCTAAACTTTATGAGCATATATACGTAAACACAACATTTTAGCTTTGCCCAGCAGAACTTGCCTAAAAAAATATATCAAGATCTATAATAGTGGTTTTGGATTTAATTCCAAAATCTTTACAATCTTGGCTGAGAAAACGAAGCACATGGATGAAATGAAATGTCATGGTGGTCTTATAGTGGATGAGATGAAGCTTTCTGAACACTTTAATGTCTCCTCTTGTGGAAAAATTGAAGGGTTTGTTGATCTAGGAAAATTTACTAAAGAAGAAAAGAGGCTTCCTGCAGATCATGGTTTGGTAATTTTATTTCAGCCATTGATGGGGTCTTGGACCCAGATTCTTGGAGTGTTTGCAACCCATGGCAATGCATAAGCAAAACTTTTGGTACTAACATTACTGGAAGCAGTGTTGCTTGCAGAAAAGTCTAATTTAAAGGTTGATTTTATTAATTGTGATGGGGCTACATGGAATCGCTCAATGTGGAACTGTTTTGGCATCACAGGAAAAGCTACAAATGTGAAATCCTTTATTAATCATCCAGCAGATTGTAAAAGAAAGCTATATTTTGTTTCAGATTTCCCATATTTGATAAAGTATATTAGAAATATGATGATCAAAACAGGATTCAACACTCCTAATGGATATGTTAGTATAGAGCACATCAAAGCTGCCTACAGAGAAGACTGCAATCCAATTTCTCTCAAAGTTATGCCCAAAATTTCAGAATCAAATCTTCATCTAAATAATTTGAGAAGATGAGGGTTAATTTAGCCTTCAATCTGTTTAATAAAGAAGTAGTTAGAGGCCTTTACTTCTATAAAGATAAAATTGAAGCTCAGTATGGGAACATATCTGCTTCTTTGGAATTTATTTCTAAAAATGGAAAATCTGATTTCAATAATGACATCTCGAATTCCCAAAACTGCATTAAAACCTAATTCTAAAGATATGGACTTCCTAAATTCATTGTGGATTTTTTAAAATACCTTATGTAAATAATATTATAAAGTATTTAATTTATTTGTAAATATTGTATACTCACTTTAAAATAACTTTACTTACAATATAATTCCTTTTCTTTTCTCTGGTATTATACTGCATAACCAAGTGTATTCTTATACAGCCACATTCTCATATGCTTTGTTAATATATTAAATAATGTGTAATGATGTTATACATTTGAATAATAATATTGTATGATCTACATATATTCCATAAATTATTTTGTTTTGTATAAATCTTGTCCTTAAATTTATTGTTTTCTTTGATAATATCTATATATTTGTCTTTTATCTTCTGCATTTTTTTCATATCCCAAACTAATTAAGTTTTGTATAGGTTTTATGATTCTTTTTGTAATTTTCATTTCTAATTTCTGTATACTAAATATACTAATGTATATTTGCATTACTAAATGATTTGTAAATAAAAATTTTGGATTTCTTTAATCAGTCTCATTTCTTTTTTTTAAAGCAGAAGTACAAATAACTTCTATTTTTATTTGTTTTATCAACTGAACCTATTAATTATAGTTCCTAAAGGAATAAACAAGTCAGTACATGAAATATTTTTCACAATTGGAGTTTTAAATAATGTATTTTCTAATTGTAATCTGAATTAATTGTTCTTATAGTAATGAAAATAATACATTCACTCACCAGTAGTACAAGACGATTGACTGCTTACTGTGTTATAATTAAAATAAAAACAGTGGAATTAGAAATATACTGAAATATGGATGTTATTACAAAATACTACATGTGCCTTAAATAACATGAAGCCTGTGTAAATTCTGTAGACAACTGCCATGATTAGAAAGAACTAAGATATTGACAACAGCGGAAATTCATTGGTTTTTCCAAACTGAAATGGTTAATAATAACAAAAGCTGCGATTGAAACTGAAAATAAGAAGGTTGGAAAACAATTAGAAAGCTTCAATTTATAAATAAAGATAAAAACAGAAGAACTAAGTTCACTTATTAAAAGAGATACAAATACTACATGAGTTGAAAGAAAGAAGAATACAAGAGGAATAGAAAGATAAGATAAAATAAGAAATGGTGGAGATAAATTATTTAAAAAAAATTCTAAAAGATTATATTTAAAGCTTATTAGATGTTTAAATATTCCTCTTTATTATGTAATTTCTTCTTTCTCATTATTTAATAAAAAACATGTAACATCCTGAAATTTTTCTGCTTCTCAGTTATAAGTTAATAAAGACCATTTTCTTTTTCATACTATTATATTTTTTAATAATAAACAAATAAAAATCTCGCATACTGTCGTAAGATGTAATTTTTTAATTTATCTATGAAAACATTGATATTTCATTCTCGAAAAGCCTATTCTTATAAATGGGAATAAGGCAAAAACAGCACACATGCGAACGGTTGCGCCATCTGGTGGCGTTCATCACACCGGAAACACCAAAAAGCAGGTCGATCGCCACACTATTTATTCTAGCCACTGTACCACAATCATTATCGAAAGTTCAGGGGAACTGTTGTACCTTGGATCGGTTTTGACATTTTACTTTTTTTACATGGTTTTTACATGGTTGTAATCTTTTATGAAAACGATAAAATATTTGCCATAAAAACTTTGTTATTTTACACAATACATATTATTATGGAGTTTATAAAGCACTTCTTTCTGTGAATTTTTTAATTTTTAATAAAAGTTTACACTAGGAATGAAATGCGTCACTTTCTTGTATCTTGGTCCTGCATGGGTTGAACCTTGGACCAGGTTCAGGATTTTGAAGCAAAACTTAAATTAAAAAGAAATTAACATTTATTGAGTACAATAGCAGCTAAACTACAGTAATAGGTAAAAACGTATCTTTAAAGATGATCTTCAATGTCAACGAACATTACTCATATTTAATAAAAAATTAATATCATTATATAAAAATATGCATAGGCAATTTTTAGAAATGTTAAACTCCTAATGTAAAACTCTTAATGGAGACTGTAGGCTATGTACTAATTTTCTGCCTTAAAATTAAATCTATACCAATATTATAAAGCTGAAGAGTTTGTATGTTTGAACGCGCTAATCTCAGGAACTATCACTCCGATTTGAAAAATTCTTTTTGCATTAGATAGCCAGTTTATTGAGCCTTAACTTAAAAGATAAAGGAGACCACTACCTACAAAGCAGGTTTTGTGTTTTCAGCACAAAAGACAACAACAAAAACGATGACAAACATAAAAACATGAAATGGGGGAAAAAAAAAGGAGAATCCAACAAGCAAAGACAAGGTCTAAAAGGAAAGAAAAAAACAAAAACATCCACTCGAAAAAAATAAAGTCGGGATGCCCAAGATAGAATGGAACCCTTCCCCCACTGGCCACCACAGGTCCCACCAGTGAATTTAAGTACAGTTCGCAGTTCCTCTTGGCATTGCTCCCACATTCCAATAATGTACTGGAGAGAGAGAAAAAAAATATAAAAAATCAGAAATAGTGGACTTAAACTCAAAAAGAAAAATAAACAAATAATAAAAAAGAAATAAAATAAAAGGATAAGCCAACCACCAAACATAAAACAAGAAAAGAAAACCAGAGACAACCGGTAATACAGTAAAAAAAAAAGGTATTTAAAAAAAGGGAAAATCAGAATGCGAGAATAATTAATTAAACAAACAAATACTATGTTCAAATTGAGAATAAAATTTAAAAATTTAAAAAAGCTTGTCTTCACAACAAAGGAAAGAAATGCCTTTTTGAAATAATTTTCCCCGACCATGATGATTCCGATACCTCCACAAAATGTGGTCAGGATCATCCTCTTCGCCCAAAGAGCAAAGGTCACATTCTGAGATTACCCCCCTTTCAAAGCTAAAAAGATACTTATTTAAGCCTCCGTGGCCGGTTAAAAGCTGATTAGTAATGAAATCTGAAAAGAGGATTTCACGACTAACATTTTTAACAAAACGAAAGAGTGCCTTTATCTGAGTTCCCCGATTGATTCTGCCACGACGTCACTTGCTCATTTAATTTAATGCCATAAGAAACACTCGTAGGTGCAGGACAAGGGTCTGTAATGTCATCCAGAGAGGAAACACGTTTGGTCTCTCTGTCAGCCTCTTCATTGCCGCAAATCCCCGAATGGGCTTTGACTCAAAATAATTGACTTTTTTTATTCTATTTCAAAAGGTTATGTAATAAAACGTAAGTGTCTCTGATTAAAAAATTAGAATATAAACAATTTGCAACCGAGCTTAAAGCAGATCGAGAATAAGAGATTACAGCGATATTACACTCTTTTAAGAGCCAAAGTCAACGACATGCGGTAAAAGCCTTAAGTAATGCACCCAATTCCGCCTGAAAGACTAATGACCGAGTGCACCAAACTTCAATTAACTTTGACGGCTGCGTTGTGGACGTAGCTAAAATTAGTGGGGGGTGGTGCTGCTGCAGAAAAATTGTACCCTTTGCTTTAAAATTGTGTTAAAGAAAACAAACTATGTATAAAAGAAAATTTATTTATAAACTTGATAAATTTCTTTTTATACATGTTTGTTTCCTTTCACACAATTTTAAAACAAAGTTTTTCTGCAGCAGCGCCCCCGCTAATTTTAGTTACGTCCACAATGCAGCCGTCAAATTGAAGTTTGGTGCACTTGGGTATGAGGCTCTATCAGGAAGACGCTCTCTCAAAATCTCTAAGGTATTGTCACGTGCGTCCCTGCTGAGCAGAGAAGCCAACTCTACCGTCAATCCTGGATCTATCAGTAAAAAATACAAAAATCGAAAGGAAGTTTATTCTCTTCCCAACGTTCTATTTTGAAAGAATGAAGATCAGCCGGATGGATCCAAAATGGAAGTAAAACCCTTTGTTCATAAAAATCATCCAACTTCCTCTCTCGTAATGACGATATACACTCCGTGCCTGAATCCACAAAGGAACAATCCCGCACAGAACATATAAGGCTTCAGTTGAGACCGTTCTGTACGTTCTTGCAATAACAATTAAAAAGGGTCTAGCAAAGGAGTCTAGAGCTGCCCTACTTTTAACAGTATTAGGGGATCCGCCCCATACTTCCGCCGCGTATAAAAGTTTGGGTTTGCTAAGGACCTCGAAAATACGTTTCCTTATCTTTGATGTCATCCTTCCATTTTTAGGGGCAGTAGAGATAAGCCTGTAAGCAATATCAGCAGTCTTTTTCTTGGTAACATCGAAATGATCTAACCAATTAAGTTTATTGTTTAAAGTAACACCTTGATATGTAAATGTACTTTTGAAACAAATATTCTTATCATCAAGTTTAAATCTAGGTTTAGTAATACAGTCCATAGATCCGAAAAAAATCACTGATGTTTCGTTATGATTAATCATAAGCTTATTTTCTCTTGTCCAAGTGGCTAAAACAGGACAGAATGAGTCTCAAAGATGTGTCAACCCTTTGAGCGATGGAGCTTTGACGATCATGATTGTGTCAAGAGCAAAGGCTTAAATATCAATATCGCCCTGAATCTCAAAACTTTTTTTTTCCAATTTTCAAAATGACTAGACAAGTCCTAAATAATTAATAACCACAAGATAGGTTTCAGATTGCTACCTTGTGGGCAACCTTTATTAACTATTTTACATGAAGATCCCAGATAAACGATTCTATTTTTCAAAAAAGATTTAATAAGATGAAATAAATTACTAGGAGAACGGAATTTCTTCAAAACTGTCAGAATAGAGGGATGCCAAGCATTGTTAAATGCATTTTCAATATCAATTGAGACCAAGGCGACATGATTAATTGAAGATAAAGTTTGAACAAAAGAAATCACAATGGTCATAGCCGTGCTGCAATTTCTTCTGAAACCAAATTTTTTATTAGAGAGATTATTTTTTTAAAGACAATAATAGATCCTAATATGTATAAATTTATCCAAAACCTTGCCGATAACCGGTAGATACAAATAGGTCTAAAGCAGTGTTTCCCAACCCTTTTTGTGCTGTGCCCCACCTAAAGTATCTAAAGTATGCTATGCCACCAAATTGGATATAACTTTCAAAAAGAAAAACAAAACAAAACAAAACAAAACTAACTTTTTTAACTTTTACAATATTATTAATAATACAATTTAATTCATTTACTGTTGCTTCGTTATCATTAGGACCAAGAGATAAAAAAGCGTTATTCTCTTCATATTCACTTAAATCATCTCCATTCTCATTAGAAGAACCCTCTGAAAACTAGTTTTGAAGTAAAAAATTCGTGGTCTGTAATTCATCTTTCGACCAATTATCATCATTAACCTGCATGCAAATATGAAATATTTTTAGTTTTACTACTTAAAATTTTAAAAGAAAGACTGAACATTTTCCTATTCATTTCTTCTTCACAATATTTCTTCCACGAGTCCCATTTAGTCCTCCTTAAAGTGCTTCCATATTCGGCCCTTGCCTCTTTCCATTTCTCTCCAACTGCCAGTTTCCTCTGAGGATCCCTACATAAAGCCCTAGTCCTCTTCTATAAAGCCCTAGTCCTAACACGTCAAGTTCTTAATTCCGGAGACCACCATCGAGGGCCGATAATAGGACGAAAAGTAGATTTGCGTAAAGGAATATGCAAATCAGAAGCAAGCTTACAGAGGGATTGAAACACATTGGCAGCCTCCTCAAAAGAATGAGTGAGAATAAAATTCATAAGATCGCTCTTAATATCTGTCAAAAATTTTAAGAAAGCGCATCAATTAGCTCTTATTGGAGAATTTTAGCCTACTGGAGAATTGAAATATAATAGCTCTTTATGGGCATTCAAAGTTCTAGCAAACATGGGACACGAGGAATTATCTGCCCTGTGATCAACATGAGAAAGGCCAGTCCTAATGCAGTTAGAGCAGTCAATATTTAAGGAATTGCATTCTTTAACATTTTGAGTTCCTCTGCATTTTACACAAGAAATAGTATTTTTACATTTAATAACGAGATGACGAAATATATTACAAATATAACAGCGGAGGACTGAAATATCCTCTTCAAAGGGTGCACATAAATATTCAAAAAGGATGAAACCTTTGTTTTTAAAATAATTAAAAATTTCCGGGTGAACAGATAATAACCAATTCTTTCTTAATGGGTTACGACATGTTTTACTAGTGACGAATTTGATGCCTTTCGTTAATAGTTCTTGAGTCATTTTCATATCTTGATCCACATTCGACTCAGCCAGTATTTTCAAGAAATCAAAGTTCTCATACTCGGCAGAGATTCCTGTCAATTTAACGATAGGATTTATATTTCTAAAAGGAACAACTCATAGAGTCTCCACCTTACCGAATTGTTCTTGTAATTTTACCTTCTGATTTTTGTTAAAGCATTTTAATGTCACCGTTTTTCATCGTGGTTTTACTCTTTAAACCCCCATCAATCAATTTAATGTTCTAACTTTTTAGTTATTATCTAGTTAAACTTTTCATTATTGTTCTTTTTACTCTCTTCATCTTGGAGTGCAACCTTCATGCTATAATCAGTTTAAATGTTATCTTTATTTTCATCTATTGTAAAAATTCTATGTTTTTTTAAGTCGCCATCAATTGTTACTATTCCACCTCTTATAACTGAGGCGTACATAGCCTCTGGAGGCTTTTCTTGCTTTTAAAATTCAATTCTGAGCCTTAAAATATCGTTAACTAATTTAGCATTCTCCAGTTCCAAATCTTTTTTTGAATCTCCATTTCCTTGGTAAAATATAAAGCATTTGTAAATTTTTCTGACATCTCCATAAGAGAATTAGTAATCTCTTTTTGATCCAATTTTGTGAAGGAAAGTTTATATTTGTCCTTCCCAAAGAAGTTTCGAATTACATTTATAGAGTAATAGAAGTTCTCAACCATTTTTAAAGAAACCTGAGGAGACTCATCACCTGGAGAAGGACAGTTAGGGGAGATCAATCTTTTCCTTTCATTTGACTGAGAAATGGAATCATTGACAAAAAAAAAATCATCGTCATTTCTATCAAATTTATTACTACTCTTTTCTATAGTTAATCTAATCCTCTTTTCTCTTTGCTCTTGTATAAAATCAATTTCAGCTTGAATTTGTTCTTTTATTATTTCATCAATTTCTTTACTTTTTTCTTTTCTTATTTGATTTTTAATAACTTTTCTCATTTCATCTTTTATAGTTTGAACAGTCTCTAAATTGTCCTGAATCCGTTGTTGAATTTTAACTTAATTTCACCCTTTATTTCTTTCCTTCTTGCTTTGAACATTTCCTCCACTCTATGAATAAATTCGTTTTCTGCCCCAGAGGGGCATAAAAACCCACGAGAAGCTGACGACGCCATTAACAGAGCAAGAAGCCTTGCAGCCTAGACTAGTGCCAAAAACAGCCATCAGATGGCAATGCGCTTGCAATATCGCCGCTCACTTCCCAATTAAGAAAGCCTCAAATCTCTAAAATAAGACGAAAATATAGGCCAAATTCTCATCCAACAAAAACTAGGAGTGTTTACCTAAATAGTCAATCCAAAAAACCTCTTGAAAAAGTTCGAATTTTCCAACAAGAGACAGAATTGTAGGAGACATAGAGCAAGCGACCCATGGCTACATACACAATAGAGCAAGCGACCCATGGCAGCGGCACACTCTCGAACTCAAAATGAAGGTTAAAAGCTATATAACATCACGCTACGACCAATAAGAGCGGAGCAGTAAACATAAACGTCAATCAGCGCTGGGTCGGGGGCGGGTTGGTCGCACGACGAGAACCAAACATTACCGAGAAGGGCCGAACTGTGAATGTCCAGGTAAGCGAGGTTCATAGTCGTACGGCTCAGCAATGTGGTCGGCTCCTTATGCAACAGTTGTGCTTCAGCGAACTAATTTCTGTGGATGTATTTGGTTAATTTAATTAGATATGTATAATCACAATTTAACGCGGGTGAAACCGCAGGGCACAATTAGTCTTAAATAAAAATATAGACTAAAAATAAATAAATTTAACCCGTGCTGGAAGTTTTAATCAAAACAACAAAATAAGAAACAAGGGCGGCTAAAGAATAAATAAATTGTCTTTCTGATTCAATTATCGAAAGAAATCCGAAACGGCCGTTTCGTCTTGAATGGGACTCATCAGCCCGATCCACTCTCCCCGATAAAAAACCCAGAAATGCAAGAACTTAAGTGAAGGCCACCGTCACACCTGCAGTGATCCCCGAAACCAAAAAAGTTCTTAAGTTCTTGCCTTTCTGAGTTCTTTATCGAGAAGGGCGGATCGGGCTGATGAGTCCCATGCAGAACGAAACGGCCGTTCCCGATTCCCTCCGATAATTGAATCAGAAAGGCAATTTATTTATTCTTCTGCTGCCCTTGTTTCGTATTTTGTTGTTTTGATCAAAACTTCCAGCACGTTAAATTTATTTTCTGAAAACATGTAATTCGGTTAAAAACTGAAATTCGATTAATGAAACAAAAATAATCGGTTTTCAAAAACAAAACAGTATTTTTTTTTGCAGGCAAATAGATATATTGAATCTCAATATTTACATTCTGGTTTACACACTGGTTAAATATACATGTTGATCGTAGGTATTTCAGATTCCCTCTAATGTTTGCAGACGTTACTAAGCGAGAAAACTATACTAGGCTTAGATTACTTTAAAAGTTTTAAAATGAAATTTTTATACAGACGTAGGATTGTGATCATTATGACTTAAATATTGTTAATCCTTGAAATCTGATTTTTTTTTTGACATAGCTGTAATGTTACAAAGAACATCCAAATTACGATTAAATGTATATCGAAACTGAAAGTAAGTGATTAGGAATGAAAAATTGCCAAAATAAGAGGTCCATAAAACGCAAAATAAAAGCAGTAATTCAAAAACTATATATCCAACTACGAAATTTTAGAATTTAGATGAACGATTTTACAAGAGATATCTGTATTTATTTTGGTACCCATCCGATAGTGGATCAGAAATATTGCTTCCGTTATTCGTCAGTCTTTGATCAAAATCATTCAAACAAAACCTTATCCAGCAAAGTTTAAACTTTCATAGAAAGTCCCAGTGTTTATAAAGATCTCTATTCATTTTGGTGAAAATATTGTAAAAAAAAACACCAATCAAATTAAATAAATGAACAACGCTTTTTTTGAATCAATAACTATTTCTTTGTTAAATTTTTATACCCTGTTACCATCCAAGTACTAGAATATTGAGATGCCAATTGTATCTTCTGTTTTCTCTAGTAAACTTACTGTATTAGTTTTAAATATTTAAAAATGCAACTATCGCCGAATAAGGGTTACAGAAGAAACTTTGCCATAACAAAATAAAAAAATTCAACAAAAAAGTTTCTTAACAAATAATAAGATCTTAAATAGAAAAGAATCTAACAAAGCAAACAAAAACAAAAAAAAGAAAAAGAAATGACAAAAATCCATTTTTATTGCACACATATTGTTTATTTTTACTTTTATTATTATTTTTAATTTTCAGAACAATTCATCAAAATGCATAATGGATAAAATCAGCACGTGGAGATGTTTACAATCTTAGTTCAGAATCTTCCCACAAAGGTTTCCCAAGTTTCAATGGTGTCAATGATAATAAGATGGCAAAACCTACGGGGACGGTCCAGGTATCACATTGTATTTTCATTGTTTTCGGTTCCTGTTAAAAACCGACCGTTTTCATTGTATAATTCCACTTAAAAATAGTTACGGTTCATGTAACTGAGACCGAGGTCGAGCTTTTTTGTAACAATTTTTTGATTAAACAGTTTTTAATAGTCAGGTGTACTGGTTTTAATTTTGCATTAATGAACAATGCAACTACTCTTGATCTTTCTGTGATATTATACAAATAATATAAAAGTAAAATGAACTTTTCGCAAATTTAATGTACCTTATATTATCACCTACTACTTCTATTTATAAAGAATTATAATCAATCGAGAAAAAATAATAAACTTCTAATAAATTATGTAGGTTATATCGACTGAAATACCAGAAAAACCTTAAACAAATCACTTACCCTGTCTATTTTAATATTATTAGCGCATCTTCTTCTAACTTTTGATTAGTTTTTATTATTAATCCTAATTTTGAAATATTAATATGAAATTACTGTAAATTACAAAACAAAGCAAACAAACAAGTTTCGTTGGATTTAGATTTACTCCGTTTATTTTAGTAACTTCACTTCGTATTTCCACTGCTATGGGGCCAGTAATAGAAAACAAATTAAAATTGTCTTTTTCATAATTAGCACGGAGTCTCAAAGAACCAATCCATTAAAATGTCTTCTTTCAAGCCTTAGTTAATTCTACAAAATCTCAGACTTTTAAATTATTATATAATGAGAAATAAAGCATTTTCAGAGATTTACTTAACTCCGTTTTGTTTTTCCTGTAGAATTCGTTACTAAATTGAAATGGGTCAGTTTTTATTAACAAAAGTAAGTTGAATAATTTCTCTTCATAAAATTTACTACAGCTAAAAATTTTTGGATGACCATGGGTTCAAAAACAAATTTTCAGGGATTTTCCTTAAGGCAACGATCGATTATGTAAAAGAGAAAAGATCATTTTCTCGAAATTATTCCTAACGAAACTATTTACGATGAGATTCTTATTTTACTTTCTTTTTTTTCTAATTTTTAGCGTATTTTCCTTGGAAAATGATGGCCTTCAAATCCGTTAGTCTTAATATCTGTGGTTCGTGTGTATCTGGGTGGATGTTTTTGAAACACGATGCTTATTTAAGGACAAGAAAAAGATCAAAAATAGTGTTTTTTCTTTCTTTTTGTGTCCTTTTCTACAAATTGTTTTAAGTAATTGACAAAAATTCTAGTGGAAAACCTATAAACCAGTTATCTGATACGGATACGGCACTGATAAACAATTTATGATGTTTTTTAATCATATAAGTTCATTAGATGATCATGTAAAATTCACTTTCGAAAAAGAGGAAAATCATAGACTTAACTATTTGGACTTGATTATTATTAGTGAAAATAATAATATAATCTAGGAATTTTTTGAGAAACCTATCAAAAGGAAAAACACGCTGTTAATTTTCATTCTAATATTAATACTAATACAAAGGGGACGATAATATGGAATAATATAAAAAGAATTACCAGCTTTACTGAAGATCCAAAAATATGGATTAAATACTTCTATGAAGAAAAAATTCTACATGAACGAATATCAAATTCAATTAATTAATAATATTATAAAGTCTTATTTAAGGAAAATGAAAAGTAAAAACCTAATTAAAGAAAACAAGATACAAGATGAATTTAAAAATGTCTCCCAAATGGACTAAAAATTAGTAAAGAAGTTAAAGAATTATGCATTAAGTCAGGTAAAAATCATTCATTTTAAAGATAATATGCTATTGAAATTAAAAAATAATCAAGAATCATCAAGTGATGATCAATTACATATAGGTATTATATATCAATTACAATGTAGAGACTGTAATGAAGTGTATTCTGGAAGCTCATCCAGAACTCTAAAGGAACCTTTATCAGACCACATTTGGGTTTTCAGAAACAACCAGCCTAGTGTATCTGATAGGGCATATCATGCCCTTAAGTTCAATCATATCCGGACCCTATTGCAAAAATTATATATAAATGAAATGATGAATCAGACAAATTATTATTCGAATCTTGCTTTATAAATTCATAAAAATGTTTTAATAAAGAAATTAAAGATATTAATTAATTTTAAATTAACAAGAACTTAAAAATAAATAACATATCCTTAAGAATATTTAACAAATATTTAAATATTTAATTGACTTAAAGAATATTATTATTTTGTTTATTATTATTTAACTGACTTAAAGAATGATATTTTTATGACTATTATTACTTTATCTAATTATTAAAGAATGTATCTGTTATTCAATATACATTACAATGTATACAATGTATACATTACAATGTAATGTTTTACAATAATACATTATATGTATGTCTAGTATTCATAATAATGGATTGTACAACATATGCAACATATGTAATGTTTCATGTTTGTTATTTATTATTTATGCTATTCACGATTGTTTGATTTTATTCCAAAATAATTTTGAAGAACAAATAATATATTTCTATTTTATCTAATGAAGAAAAACCGGAAAGGTATTTAGAAATATCGTAATGAAGATTAAAGAAGATTATTATTATCAGAAAATGTAAGTTTTAAGTTTTATAACAAACTTCTATTGCAAAGAACAAAAAAAAAACAAATGTTCAAGAACGAACTTTAGAGTCTTTATTTTAAATGTTGTTCCTTATTTTTTTTTCTTTTTGAAGTTGTAAAACGATACAAATAAAAGACTTTTTTTTTTTAATTGGATCGTAAATAAGCAATGTATTAAATTTTTATGGAAATCTGGCCAGCCATTTTAAAGTGAAACCTTTTTTTTTTCGTTTCAACTAAAAGGATTTCCTTTAATTTCTCGGTAGCTATGGAGTTTCAGTGTCTTTATTTATGATTTAGTATTTTATTGTTGGCTAATAATGTGTTTGTTCATATCAAGTGTAGTATTCTAAGGTTGACAACTTTCTTGTTTTCGCATGTGTGCCTTGTGATATCCTCGAGGCTATGATCAGCATTCTGAACTGAATTTAAAGGCAGAATTGTTAGTGTAACATCGACTTGATCTTAAAGTCATAACACCACGAAATTCATGGAATTATTGTTCCTGAAAGGATTAGTCCTAACTGGGTGTCGTCGTACCTAGTTGGGTACCTTAGTTGGTTATCGTCAAGATATTTGTTTTTTTCTTCATAAGGATATCTGAAGATAGCTATTATAGAAGATGGTGTATAAATATATATATTTGCCAGTACCAATTATGATGGTTGAAAAATAGCAATTTCAAATAGTTGAATGCTATTTTTATTTATTATGGAGATAAAATGAAAATAGTCAACCTAATAATTTAGGAATTAAAAAAGAAAATACATAGATATTGGTAGCTTTCGGACAGCGCCAATTGTTAACCAGAGTTTTACATAATTGGTCCGAGTATATTTACAGGAAAATTTAAAAAAATAAATCTACACATTAACTTTATTTTTTTGTCTTTTTTTTTAACTCCTAAATTTTCTTTATTTCAAATAATGTATTTCTTCCTTTTCCTTTCTTCTTTTCATTCTCTTCCCACCCTTTAACTTTAACTATAAAACCATTTTTAAGATATGTAAGTGGCATATAATCTGAAATTGGGATTGAAAAAATCTTAAAATATAAAATCACTTTTTAAAGAATTTTTTATTGAAAAATACATATCAAAACTGAATCCAATAAAATTCCAATTTCCTTGCTTTTTCCCCAATTTTCATAGTTCTAAGTTATTTCTTCAGCCCATTCAATTTATTTTACACACTATTTGCTTTATGTTTAGAATTCCAAATAATCCTGTTCTTATTCATTATAATATGAATTACATTTCAAATTTCCTACTCCCAAAATTACAAACTAAAAATTTTATGCTCAATTTTCAAAAACAATTTCTTGTATTTGACCAATTAACCAATTTTTATTGTACAATGAAAAATTCTTCGTCATCAAAAATGAGTTCAAATGACAAGGCTATCTTCTACTTCAACCGGATAGGTTGAACTGGTTAGACCGAGCAAAGCGGGTGATAC